>VXBQ01014007.1:243564-260453 GCA_013400175.1 Phainopepla nitens
TTTTAGTTTGTCAGCTGTTTTCAGCAACAGGTAGAGTGTTGTTTCTTGCTGTCTTTTTTGCACAGTCACTGCCACACAAGTTACTGCTTGTTTTCAGCTCCCCAATAATATCTGCTGGACCCTGCTGGACTCTAAAATAATAATACAATATAATAATATCTGCTGGACTCTAAATTTTTACAGGGGTGCTTCCCACGTGTGAGGAAGGAAATAAGACCCAAGCTTTGCTTTTGGTGTTTGCTGCAAAAGCAGGGAGCAGAGAGAAGGTGCAGCAGAAGCAGCAAAGAAGCAAAGATGAGCATTTAGCATAAAATAAATGAACTTTAGCTGATGCAGTTATGAAACTCTCAGAAGCAGAGTTGTGTTGAGGCTTTCAGGATGCAGGGAATAACAGGATGCACATGAGGTGCTCCATTTCAGTGTCACATCCACGTGTCACAGGCAGGGTAAATATTCCCCAAAAATCCAGCACTACCTCTGTAGCCATGCAAGGCTTTGTTTGGGAATGGTACCAACATGGATCAACAGTTGTGAACAATTTAACTTAAATTAACCTGGGAAAGGGCAGAATACTGTGGTAGCTTGGGAGCTGTTTTGGACTCTTGGGTAAACACCATTTAGGCTTGTGTAAATTTGTAGGAGATATTTTTACAAAAAGTACTATTTACCCAAGTTAATATGTGCTTTATTTTGCTGTGTGCTCCCTATGTATTTGATCAGTCAGCTCACTGTTTACTTAGACTCTACCTCTGATGGTTTCAAGACATCTGCACCACTGGATGCAGGATATTTTCAGTTTAACTTGGATTTAAGATAGTGCTAATGGACTGACATCATCTAACATGAGCAATTTTGAGTGACAGATTGCCTGACCCATTTCTCTCTAGAGTCAGAAGAGGCTCTTTAGATGTTTAATCCATTGGGTCAAGGCATCTCTGCTGATAGAGAGAGAAGTAAATGTACCTAGGGTAATTGTTTTCCTTTTTAAAAATGTGTTATTTGCTGGGTGCTTGTTAAAAAGCCTCTGCTAATATTTCTGAGGGGTGCTGCTCTTTTGCTCTGTTTTTCCTGGAAGTACTTTTCCTACTGATGGCCCTTGGATCCTCCTGGGAGTCAGGAATAGTCTGTTTCATATCCAATAAATATTCTTGGCAGCATAAGACTCACTAGAGCTATTTGTTTTGCAAGACAGTCTTGACAAGCCATCCATGAATATAGCTTAGTAATTATTAATTACAGGTCAGGAAGAGGTGGGGAATTTTTTTTTTTTTTTTGTGTGTGTGCCAGTTTATGCCAGGGAATTTGAGAATAAGGGGCTCAACAATAATCATGGTCTGTGGTGATCTTCAGCTTGTCCCACCCCTGGCTATTCATTCCTCTTATCCATCCAAAAGGGCATTATTTTTCCTTCCAAAGAAGTTTGTAAAGTTTCAGTTCTGCCCTGGTTTTCTGCGAAGTTGTCTGGGGAAGGCTTAGCAATTTGTGATTGAACTGAATTGTTTTCATTTAGTCCAAATTCCTTGAGGTTCCTTCTTCACTCAGCTACTAATTTCAGAGCTTGCTTGTCTTTGTCCCTCTCAGCTAGTTCCATTTTTTTTTTTCCTGGATCTATGCCGCTCTTTGTTGGTTTTTGGAGTGATTGTGATGGGACTGGAATGAGGGTTGGTAGGCAGTGCCACAGAAGACTTCCCTTGAAGGACTCTGCTTTGTTATGATTTATTGCTTTTCAAGTGTTGTGTGCATGTGAGGGATGTAAAGGAAATACTCTGTAGGCTGTTCCACTGCTCCATTTGCAAAGAGGAGAATTCAGTTTAATAGTGAAAGGTACAGTCAGCCTACAGCTAAAGCATCCAGCATGAGCAGGTGATGGCAGGTAGGGAATCACCACGTGCTTATCTACCGTAATTAGTAGGTACTAATTTCTACCATATTAAGCAGTCATACCTCTGTTCATTCCCTCCCTTGACATGATCAGACAAATCACAGTAGACTTTGTTGTTCCTGCTTAGGGCTGTGTCAATATCCAGCCATCTGCAAAGGTGTGTTGCCTTTCAGGATGTAATTATCTTAAAAACAACTGTCAGAGCTGTCTCTTAATGAGCCTTCTTGCTGTCAGCACGGTGCCTGGCACTCTGCTTCTCAGAGCAGAGTTCTTCTTGTACTGGAGGTGGTGGCAGCTCTCACCCACAGAGGAGCCCAGAGCTGCCCCACACTGCTCTGCTTGGAACACCCTTGAGATGATCAGCCTGACTTTGTGCTCACTGCTGAGAATTTCTGTGGAGTGTTTTCAGCATGAGACACCCAACGCAGGAAAAGAGACAAATTTAAGCCAGTGTCAGCTAAACAATGGGACAAATCTCACCCTGACATCTCTGGCTCATGAGAAAACGAGACTGTTCCTTACCTTGACTTACCAGTCATGCACTAAATGGCCACTAAAATAGTTCCACAGCCTTCTGAGCCTCAGCACAGGGAATGGTGTACCACAGCATGTGCTGGAGCATGAGGCACTTGCTGCACTGAGCTGTGAGGTTGGGGGCACATCTGAGGCCTCAGCCTGGTCAGTGAGGGGCAGAGCACACAGTGAATGTGCAGCCAGTGCTGCTCCAGCTGTGGGCTGGGGGGCAGGAGCCAAAGATGTAATTCCATGGTTTTGACACGGCTTCAGCTCCCTGCAAACCCCAGCTCTGAGGCAGGCTGGGATGCTGGAACAGCTTCTTCCAAATAGCTCCTGGAATTCTTGCTTTACAGCATCACATTGCTTGTCCCTATGGTCTACCTGTATCATCTGTCTGGATGTTTATGCTGTGTGACTGGAGCTGAGTGCCATTTTATAAATCCAGCACTCCAGACTGGGAAATAAAGGGGAAATAAGGCACTGTCTTGTGTCTAGTACTTTAGGGAAGCTGAAAGGCCCTATTTATTTTAACTCTGTGGCCCAAATAATACTGCTGGAGATACCAGCATTAGCCTTTTGATCCAGGGTGTTTGCAGCAAAAATAGCAGGCTGAAGGACCCTCTTTATTGAATATACACTCAGACACTAGGATCAACCTGCTACTTACCATCAATTTTTTCTTTAATAAAATCTTTCTTTTTTTATATTTCGAGTTAATCCAGACTACACCCAGGGGTGCCCTTCAGCTCCTGTGAGTTAGGCTTTCCCTGATAACAGCCACCAAAGCTCCCCTCAAACCCTTCAGTCTCTCACAGCAATTTTTTAAAACTGCAGAACTCCACTTTCTCTGCACATTTGAAAAATGTTACTGGGGCCATCAAGGATCTCTTTGAGTGGGTACAGAGGGGTGAAAGCAATGGGTAACCATTCCCCAGGTGCATGGGTCATGCTGGAGGGGTTTCCAGGCAGTGGGAGGCTGTTACCCAGGGTTTAACACCAGCTCCATACGCCTGGTTTATTAGCAGAGAAAATTAGCTCCCTTCTATTCCCCAGGCTGAAATGGCTGCACCCCTGAGCTTGGCTAAGCCAAGCTTCCCTCCTCTCTCCCTTGTGTGGAGGAATTCAATGTGCTGGGCAAGAAGAGGGCTGAGGGAAGGGGCTGCACTGTTTTTTGGGGCACTGCCACTGTCCCAACCCTGTAGTGCTCCCCAGGGCCTCTTGGGCCATGTCACCCTTAGCTGAGCATGCTCCAGGCTAAGGATTTTTTCTCTATGGATAAAAAGGAACAAAGATGCCGAATTTGTGATTTTCCCCAAGCTTTGTGTTAGAGTTTTCTTGTTCTAGTGTCCCTAAATCCCAGTGTCAGAAAATTGTTTTTAAGTGGTACTTTTCTAAAAAGAGAACTTGATTATTTTTGCCTCTTTTTTTATAACTTAACACCGATATCTATGTTTAATTCTTTAATGATATCTATTATGGGGGACCTAAAGCCTGTTTTTCATGCTACTTAATCTCACTGTTTCATCTCATATTGGATATTACGCCTCACAGCATCTCATAAATCAGATTAGCTAGAAACAAATATGAAGATGGAAATGTCCTGGATTTCAGTCTTAATTTATAAATCTGTTCTTGTTAATAGCATAGACATTGACAGCTCTGTATTTTAATTATATTAACTTAGTATAGTGTATCTACATTTAAAGCAGAAACTGTCAAACCCCAAGTGGAGCTAAATGTTCTAATGTGTAAAATTTCTAATTTATTTAATTATAAGTTGTCTTTGACCTTAACCTGGGCTTCTAACTGCAATTTTATCTGTTCTTACACGAGCTCTGATTAGTAACTCAGCTTGTCATTTGTATAATACTGTTGATAATCTTTGCTTCTTGAAAGAAGTCAGTAATAAATCAATTTCTTTGCAAACAAAGAAATAGATTAAATGTTTCTTTAGCACAGAAGTTGTTTATTTTAAGAATGTATGCCTATTGCCCTTGGTATATCTCATCCTTTGCTTTACTGCCCCTTCTTGAAAGCCAAGTGAAACTGTTCTGAATCAGATTTTAAAAAACAAATTTATTTGAGGAAACTGGTGGGAGAAATGTGCTCAGAAATAAAGCCATTTCAATATTTTAGTGTTATTAAATGCAGAATAATTAAAGCATAATTCAGATAATTTTCAAAATTAGATTGTACAAGTCTGCAAAATGTTTTTAAACTCCAACCCCTTGAGCAGAGGATTGTGAGGGTGTTAAATAAGATGACACATCTGTGTCCCACCTGGATTAATAGTTGCTTTTAGGTCTGCCTGTCACAGAGGAACAAGTAGATAAATGGCGTGACTTTCTAAGCAATATTCACAATACCAGCTACCAGGGATGTTGCTTGCTTCCAAACACAGAATCTGCTTGAGTGTGATGCCTGCTCCGAAGACCTCTGAGGCAGGTAAGAGCCCCTGGTTGCAAGATGCTCATTCAAAGTGAAGGTGTGACACCTTCAGGGCATTGCACAGCACATGGACATGGGGCTTTCTGTCATCTGGGAACCTTAGCTGCAGTCTGTTAATAAAAAAAACCCTCACAGGGCAAGAAAAACAAAGGCTTGCTGGTGCTGTGTCTGCTTTCACTAATAATTCGCTAAGATATTAGACCTTTTGTGCTAGCAAAAAACATCCTTGAAATCTGTGATCTGACCTAATGCTTCATCTCATTTAGGTCAGTCTTGAAAAGTGATGCATGATAGGGTTTGTTTTTTTTTTTTTTTGTTTGTACCTTTTATAGGCAGTGGCAGAGCAAAGAGCTGCTAGGAACGGGGAAGAAGAGGAAAGGGACAGGGAGATGAAGGATTTACTTGCTTGTCATCCTTGGTAGGATGCTGCTGTGTGAAGTTTAGATGGCAAGTGCACAGATTTTTATGGACACTTAGACCCTGGAAGCTGTCTGACAGCCTGGGTACCTCTGGTCCCCTGATGAGATTGTGCATCGTGTCAAACCCATGGGGTTTTGGTTGGGAAATGCCCCAAACACAAAACTGCATTTGTATCTGCCTGCTTGGGAAATATGCACCCACTTGAATTTGAAATCTGGGAAGTCTCATCTGCATTTACCCTGACAGGTGACACACAGTGTTGCTTGAAATAGACTTCATGATGAATAAAATATGTTTGGGAGGGAGTAGCTCATTGTTTGGTTGGATTTTTGGGGTCTGGCACATATTGCAAGGGGAAATTGGGTGCTGTCCTTGAGGTTTGATGCCTTGATTACATCTGTGAAGTGAGGTGAGCTCTGAACTTCTGGTCACCTTGTGCTGAATTGCTCTCCTCTAACCTTCATCTGTACTGGCAGAGAGATGAGGGACAAAAAACTGCTGATGGAAAACAATGGAGCCCGGAGCATCTGCAGGGGACGGAATTTTAAGTGACACCACGGGGCACTGTGCATTTGCAGTTGGGCTTCCTGCAAACCTTTATAGCTCAAGAATGCTGTCCCTTCACAGCTAACACTTCTGCAGGCCCAGTGTTTGTGGTGACCTTCCTGCCTGTGTCACCTCTGTCTCAAAGAGCTAAAGGTGATTTCAGATTGAGGTTAACTCTCCCAGCTGCTGCCTGACAGTGCAATAGGCTTATCAGTGGAGCATGCATTTAATTATTTTCTTTTAGCAGATTTAAGGCTTGAGTCCTGCCTGAGCAGGGCAAAAAGAGAAACAACATCTCCTTGCTCTATCTCTAGGTACATGGAGAATGTTTTTCTGTTGGAAAAAGCTGCTTGTATGACAGAGGAAGAGATTTCTTCTTGAAAACAGAAGGCTTTTATGCTCAACAGCCTATTCTGTCATGCATTACTGAAAAAGAGTGTGTGAAAGAAGGGAAAAAAAATCTGCTTTTACTTGTCTACTTACATATTAAAAGATTTGGGGATTTTTTTGTCATATTAGCATAAAAACAGAGTAAATCACTTACAGGCTTTACCTAGAGGGCTGTAACTCTTAGACAGTCATTAGTATTCTACTTGTTTTATTCTGTTTGAGCAATTATTTTATCTTACTGGGCCATCAGTTTGGGAGCAATTTCTTGACTTTCAAGCTACTATTTCTCTCTTTCAGACACACACATTGCATATATCTGATACTTTCAAAGACCCTCTGATGCTAGAAAAGCAGACAGAATCATTTACTCAGCATTTGCTCATACTGTGCTGAACACGTTCCCCCATCTGATTCCTTATATTCCTTATTTGCATGGAGCACAGCCTCCACAGCAGTACCCATTAAAAGCTTCTGTACCCTGCATTTTTCACAGTAAACATTTGGCATGAATTTGTCATAAAGAAAAATGCTGACCAAAGAGATTTTCTGCTCAGTTATTGGGAGGCTTTTGGGATAATTCATAGAAGTCTGCAAGACACTAAAAAATAAAATCTTCTAATCAATTTCCTTTCTAATTTTTTAAAAACAGATTGGTTTTATGTTTCATTGAATGGCTTCATTATTCATAGAAACATAAAATGATTTATGTTGGAAGGGGACCTGGAAGATCATCTTGTTCCAGCATGCCCATGGAACTGCCATTAGCTAAAGTGAGTCAAACATTGGTTGGAAATTACTGATATTTTTCTCTGGTATTATATCTAATGGCTACATAAAAGAAGAGTGCAAAAAAAAAAGGGATATTTTAGGGATAAAATAAAAAAAAGCTATTTAGTTGATATCTGTGTGACCCACACTAGGCAGGACTAAATAGCAGAGTTTAGGGCTGTTTTGTGCCTTTGAACAAGCCTGTCCTGCTGAGCCTGAAGCCAACATGAGCATGGTATGGAATAGGTATGGAGAGGCTGTGCTGAGCATTGGCCTTCCTCCTGCAGGGCTACCTTGCAGCAGGTCTTGGGCAACTCCCCACAAGGTGCTGACCCATCCTGTCAGTGTCAGGAGATTCCCCAAGCACTGCTTGCTCCCAACAGGGCACATTTGGCTGGATGTTCTGGGGGAGGCATGAACGCTGACAAATGGGAAAAGGTAGTGGAGGTGTAAGGCAGACCCTGAAGTGATTAATCAAGCTGAGCTGGTGAGGAGAGCAGGAGAGTGAATTTCTTCTCTTTAGGTGAGTAATGTGACTCTTTTACTCAATGTGTGAAGTTTAATTAAATGGTGACTCTTTTCTCCTCTGCCTCATTAGTGCTGACAACAGGTCCCTTCCCAAGAGCATGCTGAGGCAGAGATCTGTGGGTGCTCCTGGGGTTTGACTCTCCTGGCTGTGACAAGGCAGGAGCTGTAGCTCCTGGTCTGGTAAAGGGCCTGTTGAGATGCAGCCCTGACCACCTCACCCAAATCCCTGCCAAGTACCCCTGACAGATACCAAACTGATGAACCATCTCAGTTTGGACATTTCTATGGAAGTGCAGTGACTTGCTCACCCATGGCAGAGGAGTTGGAACTAGATGAGCTTTAACCCAAACCATTCTGTGATTCTGCAGGCGGTGAATAAAGAAGTCAATCCAATTTCTTGATTTAGGTGTTTGGCTGTGTGTTTTAATTAGGAGCCTTTATCTCATGGCATTTGAGGTGCCTCAGGGAGAAGCAGTGACAGTAGCAATTGAGCAGAAGAAGCAGCAGCAGCAACAAAAAAACCCCAACAAACCCCAAAACCCAATTAAAAACCCTTCCAAAATACTAAACCTTGCAATTCTGTCTTTCAATTAAATATTATTTGAGTAAAAAAAGTATGTTTTTCACTAGCACATGTGTCTTAATGCCTGAAAGTGGAGCTTGGTTCTCTGTTTCTGCATAGTTGTTTTTGGACAAATTTTTTTTGCGTTAAATCTGAATTAAATCTCTAAAATGTGTTTTCGAGAGGCAGCAACGGGAGAGAAGCAGGAACAGAGGATGTGAGATGGAATAGGAGCCCAGCTGGAGTTTGAAATAGGGATTGAAGGCAGCATCTCATGTCCTTTGTGTGAACTCCTGTGCATTCTTTCGGTTAGGGTTGAGCTGGTCCCTGTGTGCCTTGGGACTGTTTATATTCTGACAGTTTTACATGGGATTGGGATTATGTGGGTGCTGTGTTCTTATCCCTTGGAAATGTCATCCTAGGAGGGTCCCCCAGCAAGGACCCCCTCCCCTCTGTACTGTGGGATTATTTTAACAGCAGCTTTATTTCAGATCCCTAGCACACAGCCCTCCACCAGGTTAAGGATCAAAGGATGGGGTACAGGGATGTTCCTGGATAAACAGCTCCCAAGCAGGGTGGTTCTGGCAGGGGCTGGGCTCTCTGCACACTGCCAGCTTGCCTGAGCAAGGGGGAATATGGATGAGATAACATCACTTACTGAGCTGTGACCACGAATGAGGGATGGCAGGACTGGGAGCAGGTGTTCAAGACTGACCTTAATGGCCAGAGTTGTCAAAGGAGATGAATCCACTTTTTGCCTTCTCATGTTGTGTGTTTAGCATGAGATACAGCATGGTTTTCCATTTTCATTTCTATTTGGGATTTTAGAGATTTGGCACTGTAAAGGGTGCAACTGCCCAGTTACTTGTTTGCAGCCAGTGCTGTTTTTAAAATGCTGACCAGAATTCTGTGGAGCAGCATTCTCTCTCTTCACTCACTACTGAATGCAGCTTGTTTGGGATTCCTGTTCTTCCTGAGGTAGCCTCAGTTACTTCACATTCATGGGCACCAACCTCACTTTGAGATATGTTACCTGCATGTCCCAAACTGCTGTGGTTAAAAACATCCTATGCTGTGATACCCCATGTATTTTCTATATCCCATCTGATACTACCCTTGTTTGCAAGCCATTTTGCTTTCCAGTGCTTCACACCTAACATGGGAATGAAAATGAGGCAATTTTGGAGGTTTCCATGGCTGATGTTCTCCTGCTAGCAGAGGCAGTGACCCATTCCCTACGTGCCACCTGAGGCAGGAGCATTCAGGTGGGCTCAAAAATGTGTGGTTTTGCCTTGTCAGTCTGTCACCATGTCTGAAAGATTGATAGGGTACAGTCATGAATAAACATATGGCATTTTTATGGAGCCTCCCTGGAATGTAAAGCAATCCAGTAATTCCTGAAATAAAGGAGAAATGTGGGAGGGGGGAGATGGGAGAGTAAAATCCTGGCTCACAAGAGGTTATTTCCTTTGGAAAGAAGCCAGCCACTATGTAAATAGAAGCAAAGACAGGTAATGAAACAGAAAAGGGGCATTTAATCCTGCTCCCCTGGAGTTTTTGTGGCAAATCTGTAAGTCTGTCCATGGGAGGGGTTGGGTGGATCAGCCAACTAGACCAGCACCAAAGCCTTGTGATATTTTGTCAATTACAGACACTGCCATATTTCCAGCAAAGGTTTAGCTTGTCGCTCAGGGAACCAAAAACTTGATTAATCACTTCCCCCCAGACAGTGAGGAATCACATATTTTTCTCTTATCTGTTTTCCATTTAAAGATAAAAGTGGCAGTAGCTGCTTTTTGCTGTTGCAGCTTGGCATAGTAGTTTGCATAAAATATACAGATTAATACAGGAATAAGGGTCTAAGAAGAAATCACCCCACATGTTAACACAGAGGGCTGCTGAGTAATCCCCCACAGGCACACAGATAAGTCTTGTAAGATAACATGGTAGCCCTCTGTGTATAAATTCTGACTTTCCTGTAAAAGTCTGTTCTTTTTCAATTTTCCTGGAGTTTTCACACGTGCACTGCCATTGTCTGGAGATAAGCCCACACAATTGTTTGAGAGGAAATTGTTGGTGCAGGTAAAATGTCCTGTGGTGAACTTCTCAAAGTCTGCTGTGCTTTACTTCCTTTTTATCTTTAGAGCTGGATTCAAGTTCTGAACTTTCTGTCCAGCTCTTGACTTCTCCAAGGCTCAGTGATTTTTACAGTTCATAGATTTAGGGGTTCAGCTGGAGATGTTTTTCTGTTGATTCTTTTTTGAAATGCTTTCTTCAGAAGTGTCTCTGTTGCATGCCTGCAGCTGAGAGACACATGTAGTGTGGAAAAAGTCCTACCCTGAGTCTGGAATGTTGCTTCTTCTTCAAAATCAAGGATGGTTTCCTCATAATACTTTCTTTTAATGTTTCCTTTCATAACGCATGACAGGAACCTTTCCCTAATTTTGATCTTTTTAGGACCACAATCCTCTCCATTCTACAAATCCTCCCCTATTTGCTTTCTAGGAACCTTATGGGGGGGTTTGTAGGGCTCACCCTTTAATGCTTTCTAGAACTCCATCTGGTTTTGCTTTCTAGACTTCTCCCTCTGCTTTTTGATTTCTCCTAATTTTCCACAATTTGTAAGAACCCATTCATTTTGCTTTCTAGAAATTCTGCTTTTTAGCCCTGCTCCTTGATGCTTTCTGGGAATATTTTATGTTGTCTAGGATTCCTGGGATGCATCTGTAATTGTCCACATTTTCTAAGATCACACCAGTGTTAATCTCTACGACATCCCACCCCAGGAACTTGCCAGATTGATTATGCTTCCCCCCATGTTTCTGGGAAACCTCCATGTCTTCTTTCCCTATCCACTTCCCAGGAATGTTCCCAACCTGCTGCCTGTGAATTTCTGCTCTACTTTCCACCAATTCCTCATTGCTTTTTAGGACTGCCTACCTATAAGGAAGTCCTCTGAACTTTCTAAGAGGAGTTCCTAATTTACTTTATAGAAATGCCTTATTTGCTTTCTAGTGGTTTGCCCTTGCTTTTCCAGCGATGGTCTCTTTTGAGGAAATATTGATTTTCCTTCTGGCAATTCCATTTTTCTTTCCAGATTCCCTCCATATCTTCGCAGGAAATCCCCCAGTTGCTTTCTGTCACTTGCTTTGTTAATTAGGAAGCCTCCTCTTTTTGTTAAATTCAGTTTCATACCTGGCAATTCCTCTCTGCTTTCAGGGAATTCCCTCCTGTGCTTTCAAGGAATTTTCTCTTTAAATTCCAACAGCTCCCCAGTGCTACCTGGAAGGTCCAGTGTTCTTTCTAGAATTTATAAACTGTGTTTCTTTTCCCAGAGGGTTTATTTTGCTCTTCTACTCACTTTGAATTCTCTGCTGCTATTGAGAATTTATTGCTTGCTTTTCTTAGAAGTCCTCATTTATTTTCTAATAATTCCCTTCTTCCTTTCTAGGACACATTTTTTTTACAAGCTGTCAAAGGGACACTTCTAAGTAACTGACCTGTTTTTAAAATACCCCTTTAGCTTTCAGAGAGTTAAAAGTCATTGGTGTTTTTAATAAAAGGTGGCTCAGAGAACAAGTAAAGATCCGGATATCCTGAGCTGCTAAAGAAGTGGAGAAGCAAGTCTCAAAAATCCTTACAGACAGATTTTCCATTATTTGAACTGGAATTTCTTCATGTCAATAAAATTGTGCATGCAATATTGGTTTTATAAGTACCTCTACCTCCAATTTAACTTGAACCTTATCCAGGGCATGTCAGAGGGTAGAGTTAAGAATACAGCATTTTTAAACAAAAAGTGGAATCTCCTTTTTCTTCATGTAGCTGCTTTACACCTTAAGAAGGCTTTGCTGGCACAACAATGCCAGTCAAGGTGCCAGCTTGGTTTTGGCACAGAGGCAGAGCTTTGCAGCATGAACCTCAGCTGCTCAGTGATTAGTGCTCAGTGACACCAAACACTTTTAGGCTGCGTTAATTTTAGCAGGATTTGTGAAATCTGAGCATCTAAGTAAATAAGACTATCAAAGAGATACACCTCAGGGTGGTAACTCTGTAGAAAAGCATAGCATCTCTTAATTTTCTTTTCTGAAGTACAATGGGATGTTATCTTGCTGTAGCATAAAGATCAAATAGAAATTATTCACAAGCCCCAAAACCAAAATGGAAAAAGCTTAGGACTTTACATTTAATACAATACCAAAATCCATTGGTTTTTCAAAATCTTAACCGCATAGTACAAAATCATAACACGTTTAAATGTTTCCCTCTTTTTTTTTTTTTTTTTCTGTTGTCTCCCATTGCTGCAGACACTTAACTTGAAATCACCAAATGACAGTGAGAAATGTCAAGGTAACTTGTTTGTTGTTTACCTGATGCAATTTAAGTAGTGCTGACACCACACTGACCACATTGTCAGCTAAAGATAAGTTTCAGTTCATCCACCACTGTCAGCTAAGCATTCCCTTATCATCTTTCTCAGCTATTTGTTTGGATATGATTAAATTATTCAGGCTTCGGCTTGTTTAATCTTTCAGGTCACTGCTACCAAAAGAGATAAGGAAGTTTATTAAGAGTGCATGTACGATGATGTTGGAGGGGAAAAAATGAATGGAGAGTGTTTGTGGAGCTTGTCTTTATTCATCAAGCCCTTGAAGGTGATGGGGAAGGGTAGCAGGAATCCCGCAGGCTGTCGGCACCTGCAGTCCTGCTCAACTTGCTCGTGCTGGGTGCCTCAGCTAATGCACACACCAGGGCTGGTGCTCTGCCTCCCTTGCACCACTAATGCTCCCAGAAGGGCTTGCATTGGTGTGCTGCTGCTGCCTGAGGTGACACTGCCACTGCTGCCTCTCTGCAGGGCTCCCACAGCCCTGACATGGGGCTCTGTGGGTGATATTAGTCCTGAGCAGGCACAGCTGCAGCCAGGCAGTGCCTGGTGTTTGCCAGTGCTGCCAGTGGCTGCACTCCAGAAGTACAGGCCTCTTGGGATTCTGATCTGTTTAATTAGAGAGGTAGTGGCACATGCACAGATAGCAAAGCAAATCTGACTTCTCTTATCCATAGTGTGATTATACCATGTGTCTTAGTATTTGTGCCTCTATCCTTCCTTAAAACTGAAATAATAATTAAAAAACCCTGCAAAATCTTCTGGACATTTTAAAAATGATAATTTTCTAGGGCTTATCAATGCAGGCAAAAATGTAAAACATGCATATGTGCAATGATAATTCCTCACAATTACTGAAAACTGATCTCATGGATTTTTTAACCAGATTCTTTGCATATTTGGTGCCCATAACACCTATGGAAAGATTTATTTTGGTATGTGCTTTTTTACTGTTGCTAGATGGTTCTGAAGAGCATATCCAAACAAGCTGCCCACTCAAAGCAATGAGGTCTCACCTGCCTGTTTTGTATTTTTCTTTTCATTTTTTTAATCTGCAGCATTTGGCCTATTTCTAGTAGGGTAGAGACAGCTGATCATTTGGAAGCTTGGGTGTTGGACTCTTTCTTTCTTTATTCCCCCTGCTGCATAATCCTTTGAAAGAGCTGATAATGTGTTGACATGAGGTTTTCATAGCTGGGTTGTGCAATGTAGGTAATGTGCATATGTAATGCGATATTCCTGCAATAATTTTGTGCATTTGTATTCTGTTCCACTAAAGGCAGATGAGGCAAGCAGTTGTATAAATTAGAACACTTTTTTTCCAGTTTAGGAGGAATTTTGGGCCACCAAAATTTCTTCCTGTCCAAGAGGAGTGTTGCTTCCGAGCACAAAGTGTGAGAATGTCTATTCAATAGGTTGGTGCAAGATCTAACCTCAGTATGCCTACCTCTCCCAAAAAAAAAAAAATAAAGGAAACCAAACAGATTGCCTCAATATCAGTATGGTACTGCCAACCTCAGGCTTTCCCAAATTGCAGGACTAGCTTAAAAATCAATATATATGCTGTTGCTTTTTTGCTTTTCCCAAAAAAACTATCTCATAACAAGTGGTTAATTTGAATTTTTACCCTTTACACCACAATGAGGTTTAAAAACCTAATTAAGAAAAAAAGTGAGATTTGCTGATAATAGACCTCAAAGAAAGACACCAAAGTGTCATGAGACTTGTGATTAAACGTGGGGTAACATGCTATTGTTAGTTTTGCGTGTGTATTCCTTTGGGTTTCAAATACACCAGCACCTGTGTAGAGATCTGTCTAGAAATCTAATTGCTTGAGCTTTTGTAAATTTAATTTAACCCTCACTTCTTTCCTCCCATTGCTGGTGCTGTCACCATGTTCACTACCATGGTATGGAGGGCTGTGCATGTGCACAGGATTAATGCAAGCCCATTTTTCTATCCTGCTGCAGTGTAAGATCTTCTAGGTATGAGAAGTAATTTCATCCTCATCTGTTACTAATGTAAAATCACTGGAAAAGTCAATTTTTAATTAAAAGTGGAGAAACAACAGGACAGCTACACCTTAAGCTGTAATAAGTTTAGGTCACACTTCACCCAGACATCAGCATTTAGTGCTGAGCCTTCAGTGGGTGTCATGCCTGAGCAGATCAGCAGTAATTCCACCTAATGAAGTGGGTAATTCAGGTAAGAGGCAAGTGGTCAACCAGACAAGTAAGATATCATTTTTAATTGCCATGAGAAATGTTTACACTCTTGTGTACATCAGAGGGCCGTGATATGACAGGAGACTTTGAAAAGGTGTGTTCCGTAAAACAAGCCTATGGCTTGCTCACAACACTTGACTGTTTTTTTTTAAAAATGCCAAATAAGATGTCTTTCAAACAGGTGCTAAAGAACATTTGTGCTGAGCTTCCTGTAAAGCACATGAGATTCCTCCCCTTGCAGGGAAACGGCCCTGGAGAGCTTTATGGAGATGATGGAGCTTCTGTGTGGGAGTGCTAACCATTGCATATTAATGGCATAATTTGTCATTAAGTGATTAGTGCAGCACACCCCCGTGGTGACAACCAAATGTTTGTCACATTACTACTAGCAGAGATTTCCTGCAAGGTGGCAGGGAGGAAGGAGGATGAGCAGTGAAATGTTACCCTGGAGGAAAACAGCTCCTTGGTGTTAAAACATTATAAACAAGTGCCTGTCTCCTGCTTGAGACCAAGGCTGCCTCTGAACCACATCAGACTCCCTTCCTGTGTCAGGTTCTGTGTGTAAACTGAGAACAGAAGTAGCATTGATTATAGGGAAAAAGATAAAGCCGAAAATGACTCTGTATGGATCTGAGCACTGCTAGCCAGCAGGCAAAATATTTGTTTCATGTTGAATCAGGCCCCTCAGATCTGGCCTGGCAACGAAGGAGAAAGACCAGCTCTAATGTGGGTTCCTGTAATCATCTGGAATAATCTTGGTGTCCTATTTAAACAATTAATATGCCTAAGATGAACCCTCAATATCTCTTCCTGCTGAGCCCTTTCACTCTTTTTCTCTCTCCAGCAGCTCTGTGTTGACTCAGCAAGGTTGTGAATTCAGGCTTTGGGGGATTGCAGAGCTCTGGCTGCTGTCGCACTGTTGCTGGTGTAAATGATGGATGGAGGAATGATGGCTGCTGCAATCAGTATTCAAAATGTTTGTCTACAAGCTGAGTGACTCATTAATTACAGGCTATAAAATGCTACATTGCCTCTCCTGTCCCCCTCAATCTAATTTGCAGGCATTGAGCTCAGCCTTCTCCAGACAACACATTGATGCAGACAGTGAAAAAATTCACAGCAAAATCACTGTTTTAGCTCTGTCAAGTCGCCTCATCCTTGAATTGATCCCACAGGAGGAGAGGTAAAATATGAAACTAAAGTAAAGGGATGAATTATCGTGGACAGTTTCTGATAGGTGAGGATTGTTTGTCCTTCACACTTTTTGATTAGTGGGATTACTGTTTCATTGCAGCAGCTAAAACTGGGTTTGATCTTGTTGGTTACTATATGTTGTCATCCAGATTTTTTTCCGTTTATTTTGCCTTCAGTATCTCTGAGAAAGGAGATTCCACAGCATCTCTCGGTAACCTGCTCCACTGCTTGACCACTCACAGTAAAAAGCTGATTCATGATTTTAGGTGGAATTTCATGTCTTTTAACTTCTGTCCCTTTTGTCTTGTCCTGTCACTGAACACCACTGACAGAGCCTGCTTCCCTCTTCTCCAGCCTGACCACTCTCAGCTCGCAACCTCTTCTTGTGAGGGAGATGCTCCAGTTCTTTCCTCATATTTCTAGCCCTTTGTTGAAATTACTCCTTTTATATTGTGCTTTTTTCCTTTCTTGTAAAGTCAAATTAAGCTTACATGACATGGTTAATTAATGTCTATGAAAGCTGCTGAAAACTTGTGGGGAGATAATTTTTAATATCATTATTACTCAGAAACTTTGAGCATTGAGGTTTGTCCTCAGAGGACCCTCACCTGACAACATGCTGTCCAACAGGAAAAATGCCCGTAGAGGTATTCCTGCAGTAAACCAAGAGAGTCTAGTCAGCGGTGAATGCTGAGATAAAATACTGCTCCAAATATTCTTTATGGATTCTTAGATGAACAAAAGGTACTAAAGTCAGCAAGTCTTTATTTATTACCTCTGATGTGTGGTTGTGTGAGCCTGCACAGGGAGAGTTCATGCTGGTAAATCTACAGATCCAGAGCCACCATCCCCACAGGGCTGTCCTGTTACACATTCAAGAGATCTGACTCCTTAAGGTGAATGCACTTTTTTGAATCTTAGTTTCAAGCAGCAACACATATGGAGAATCAAAAAAATCCCTTGGACAACTCTTCCTGTGTTTGACCACTTCCAAACAACAACAACAAAAAAAACAAACCCAAAAAA
>VXBQ01014007.1:260487-335319 GCA_013400175.1 Phainopepla nitens
AAAAAAAAAAAAGCCCCTTCTCTAAGAGGAGAAGAAGAAACATTTTTCCTTTCAGATTCCATAGCAGGTTCCTTGTGCTGACATTATGGTAAGAAGTTTCTTCAATGTTAAAATGGAAATGTTAGGAAATGTGAAAGTAGATCCACTGACAGTTATGGAAGTGCAGTTAAAAAATAGTAGAAAATTTTGAAGGATAAGAAAAGTGCTTGGGAAACTGCATGAGAGTTGCTATATATAAATACTGCTTTTCTCTGAATGGATCTTTACAGCTAGACTTAGAGGAGCCCAGATGAATTCAGGCCCAGTTGGACAGAGTCAAATAGTCTAAACTGATGAAATGTCCTTTAAAATCAATTCATGGCAACCTTTGGTTGTAGCCTTAAAAGTGGGACAACAAGAGGTGCTCAGAGAAGCTTTTCCAATCTAATTTACTCTCCTATATGCCAATCTCCCTCGCTTAATAATAATACTACTTTAAAAAAACCCCAACAACTAAAACCATCCAACCTTTTTCCTTTCAGAAAAAACAGCTCCAAGTGAGAAATCCTCCAGTCATCTAAGGAACAAATCTCTATCTTTTGTATTCTTTTGGATTTTATAGAACAGTGCATGGTTTTTTTTAACACCCCAATTCCATTCATTGCCGATCAGTCCTATGAATTTCCAAGGCAGAGAGAAAAAGTGCCATGTCTTCCACTTATCTGGGTCATTTCAGCTTGTTATTCAAACTTATCTCCAGTTTTTGCCCTCTGAACTTTAAAAGTGAGAATGGTTTAAGTAAAACCCATTACCCCTTTGATTTCAGCAGTACTTGTCTGCAGTGGCTCTGCAGTAAGCACGAGGCTGTGTCATTTCTGCCCTTTGTGCTGACCCTCTTCCTAGTGAAACCAAAGCAGACAGCAAGCAGATTTCCATACCAGTCCTAGAGGATTTTCCAAAGCAAAAGGCCTTTGGACCAATGCTGTCTGGTCACACCAGTGGGAATCTTTCACCTGCCTGGCAAACATTGGGAAGGTTGAGTACAAGGTGGGACTGGGCCCAGAATTCTTCATTGCAGTCAGCTGAACCAATTCCCAGTGGGCAGGAAAATTTCTTCAATCATACTGGCTTTAATAAGACATTAAGATTCTCTTGATGTCACTGACATTACATTTTCAGAAACATTCAGAAGTCATAAACTACAGAGAGTGAAAAACACAAAAGTAGGTAAAAAAAGAAGGCAAACTTTCCATCTGCCAAATACAGATGGAATAATACCTAGGCTGCATCTTTCCCTGGCAATGTGAACAGTCAGCATTGGTCTCTGTTTGCTGTATTAAAAACACTCATGTCTCTTGGATATGACTGAATGGGAACAATGGACTCTGAAGCCAGTATTACAGGCAGTGAAATGCTGGGGTTTTTTTGTCCAGGACAGGGTTTCCTATGCCATATTCTTGATGCTTTTTCTCTTATGGGTTGGGCTGTATTTCACATGTATATTTCATCCACAGCTGTACACAGAAGTAGAAAGGGAGCACTGAAATCTTTCCATCCTAGTAGCATACCCTGAGGTAGAAATTCCTGTTCCAGAGTTGTTGAGAGGCAGGTTGGCTCTGTTTGGTGTCTGAAAGCCAGCTGTAGCTCCCTGATGGCTGATCAGCTGCATGAAAGAGATCCTTGCTATGAAATAGCAGAAATTCATGGAGCATAACTTGAATAGTTCAGCCATTTCCCCCACCAATAACTTTACTGAATGCTGTCTAAGAATGCAATTTATGCAGCATCTTCTAAAAGGCTAAAAAAATGTGTGACAAGGGTGTTCAACCACTGCTAATAGGTGATGTCAGGGCTATGGAGAAATGTGTTATCAGTCTAATGCATGTCTGCTATGCAGCATGTGAAATAAAAAAGAGTCAAAAAGTCAAGTGTGTGTAGCAGTAAATATGGAGGTGAAAGATGATGGTGGGGACGGATGTAAGCTAAGTCTCTATCATTATTTATAGTGTAGCAGTGTTGTTTTCTGAGTGGTTTTGCAGAAAAACTTGGAAGGTAAGGGGGCAGTGGGGGTGATTACTTCAGTTTGAATAACAACAGTATCCAAATGTGCAGCATAAAATCCATCTTTGTGATCCTCATCACAGTTAGAAAATCATTTGTGTGGCTCCTCGTTGTGAACCTCTTGATCATGGCGAGCAGCACTGATATGTGGCTCAGAGAATGAAAGAAGGAGAACAAAGACAGTGCTGGTAAGAAATGGATGAGACAGGAACAGCAGGTAATGGAGAGGAACACAGAAGATCGGAGGCTTTAGATCATTTAAAGCATAATAGATGAGAAAGATAGATAGTTCACTGTAGATAAATGTGCAATAATGATGACTATGATAAATCCTTTTCACTCCAGACTCTTTGTTGCACAAAACAGAGCTTTAAAAAATAAAACCGCCAAAACTTAGAAGTCAAAAGGCACAGCTCTCTGAATTGCAAACAGGAGGAAGATGAATATCTATGTGGGGAATGGTGCTGTTGGTGGGGATTGGGATCCAGGATGCTCAGGGGTGGGGTAAAACAAAAAGGAAAGAAGGGGAGGGAGAGTGAGCCCAATGGCAAAATAAAAAGGTCAGCTAACTGAAAAATGAGAAGTTTGGAATAGCACGCTTGTGTATGCAGACTTTTGATGTCAAGACAAATGATTTGGTCCTGGAACAGTTTCTCTCAGCTTATTACTGGTAGTTATATTTTGAATGCAGTTATATTACCTGTATTTAGAAGGCAAGTTTAAATTTAATTGTCTTGGTTTAAGACAATTTAAGGAGTACACTCTGAAATCAGTCACCTCCCCTTGGTTTTAACCAATCCCTTTTCACTGATAAGGAGAAACAAATATGAGTAGATTAAAGTGAAAAAAATAGCAGTTTACTAAAAAATGAAACAGCAAGAGGCAATAAAAACCCAATAAATAGTCACTAGATAAAAAACTGGACTGAGACAAACTGGACAACTTTGAATTAATAGGTTAAAGTACAATCACACTTTCTAGCTGGGGAGTGGGGATAACAGGAGCTTCTAGCCTATAGTCAGGAGCTGAATTTTGTTTTAAGCTGGCTTTGTCAGCTCCTGACTGCTTGTATGAAGAAGTGGCAGCTTTGTATATCTAGATAATACTTAGGCTTGCTGATCTTGTTTGTAATTCTCTCTCTTGTGCACTGGAGCCTATGTCACAGGGCACACTATTTCATTAATCTTTAAAATGAGCTGTTAAAATGTGATGTACAGAACATACATACCTTTTATTCCATATTTTATAGCCATCTTGAAGGTCAAATGAATATCTGGTGGGTCCTTTCTGAGCTATTTCTCTGCTTCATTTCACGGTACATATGCATGTCCTTTTATTATCCTATTTTACTGTACTGTTATTGGTTGAAATTAGTAAAGACATGAGAGGGAGGGTTTAGTATCCCAAGTGCAATATTTGCAACTTGGATTTTTATGCTGATAAAAAAGGCCCCATGACCACAAATGCCTTTTGAGAATAATGGTGCTCCAATGGAAGTGTCTTTCTATCAAAGGGAAAAACGTCTTTATCCATCACTTAGGAACCCCTGTCAGCCTTTAGCATTAGCAAATGAGCCAGCACATCTCAAAAAGAAATACAGGAGGCACAGAAGTGTGAGAACTCTTGGCACAACAGGCCTTTCATTTCTCTAGTTAATATCAAAGAAACAAAGAAATAGATATTAACTGTGTTTTTGTTAACAGGCAGAGGTGCTAAAAGATTTTTTGATGTGCTCAGTGGGGGATGTAAAGCTTGGTTGAGCTATTCTTCTTGGCCCTCATCTCCTCTGAACTGCAGTTTCTCATGGGAATGGCCTCTGCTGTGGATGCTCTGGGATTCTGTGTGCAAGCAATGATGCAGTGCCCTGCTCTGTGTTTGTCTTTGGGAGTTGAATAACATGAAATTTTCGACCAGTTCATTCTCTTGTTATGTTCAGAGATGCTGAACAGCTGTTCAGGCTTTAATCTGTGCCAGAGATGAGTTTGGGAGCACAAGTGGAAGTTTCCTTTGGAAGCACTGGATGTAATATCAGTTTGAGTGTGGCCAGAGGATCTCCTGACCAGTTGGGAAAATTCTGAAGGGCAAGAGTGTGGGGCTGTGCATCTAGGTCTTGGTTAGAGCTGTTGGCTCAACCATGCTCTGTAAATGGCTTGAAGAAGGTCAGAAATTCAAAAATGTATGTTTTGATGTGGAGAGAAACTGTATTCATACTATCAAAACCTGAAATGTCAGAGTAAGAATCTCTCCCCATTACTGTGGGAGTATCTTAAAATCTCTCCCTGGTTCCTTTACGCTGGTTACTATTTCCTTCCTGTTTATGTGAAATGCAAGACATTTAGCATCCATTTCTTTGGAGTTGGTGGTCTGTCGATTCCCTCTTGGTTTAACTCTCCATTCTTCTATCTTTTTTCAGAAACACTTTTCTTCTCATGCTGATGGTGGCAATGTGCTGCTGTGGAGGAAGGATTTTATGAAGGATTTTATGAACACTTGGGCATTATCCATGCTGCATCCTTACAGATGGCTCAAAACCCTGGACACTGGGCACAGGGTATGTTCAGAGAGGACATGATTTCCCTCATTTCAGCTTTTCTGGTAATGAGTCATATCTAGAGTTAAAAGATGAGAATTTTCTGTTCTGAAAAGTCCAAACTTTGATCTTTTTTAGCTCTTATTCCTGTGGAGTACTGCTATTTTGGTGATTTATGGTGATAACCTTGTTCCACACAAAGGACTCTTAGCCTGAATAGTCAGTTACCTAGAGATGCAACAAACAAGCTTTTGGCATTTGAATTAGGGTCCAAGAAATCTCACACTGGTAAATATTTTAAATTAGGAGTCCTAAGGGTGTGGCTATTAAGACACTGAGAATATTTTCGCAGCGCCTTGATAAATGATCACTGCCAGGATGGTTGTGGCAATTGGTCCTTTAGCACAAGAAACATGTGTGCTTGGATATGTTGATAATCTGGATGGTTATAAAACTTTTCTAGGAGATAACCTTCTGCCCTGTAGAAGGGAATTAACTAACTGTAATCCAGAGAATTTTATCTATTTCTAATAGATCCGTGGAGTTTTGCTGTTCACGGTTTTCCATCATGTGACTGAGCTGAAATCTTTGCTCGAGACAGAAAGAAGAGAAGCAATTATTAGGTATTTATTCCCTTATGGTAGAGCCACACACTGATACTGGAAGTTCACCTGAAGCAGTGCACAAGTAAGAGCCTGCTTTTACAGGTAGATAGAGCATGTCCTGAAGGTTGTGCTTTCACTGATAGAGAGCTGGGAGGGACTCAGTGGTGTCTGAACTGGGCACTGTCAGCTGAGGCAAAATTCCCATTTCATTCATGGGTGAATAGGGGATCATTTTTGTAAGGGGGGATAGTGAGGTGTATATCAAATGTTCTTCTCCTACTTGACAGGACAAGCTTTATAATTACAGATGGGCCATGCTTGAGTTGCCACACACTTCCAGAAAATGACATTGGATATTAGTAATTCTGCCTGATCTGCAGGAAGCAGCTCAGAGCTGCAATTCTGCACAATCACTGCATATTCCATATTCTTACAGTCCTAAATTGGAGGCTTTCTGACTTGGAAATTAGATCCCCAGTGCTGCAAAAATGGTGTCAGAATGTCCCACAGCAAAATGGGAATAAACTTGTGGCAATGTGGTTTCTTTCGCGTGTTGTCTGTATTTACAGATACATAGATTTATAACAGCTATTTTAGTATGAGATATGGGCTAGAAGTGTTTTGGGACCTTTAAAAAAAGGCTGATATGTGACAGAAGGGGAAGACTGAGGGATATGGAAAGGGATACTTCCAAAGACAGAAATGTAGTTGTGGGACACAGAAGCTAGATAACACAAAACTCTTAAAATAATGATGCACCAAAATCAGTAATCCTTTCCAAATGGGTCATGGGAGAGGAATATTAATGTGGGTTGTCTGTGGCAAAAGGTGATCTGTGATAGGCCTCAGAAAAGATGCCTCAGTGCACGAGGCACAGTCCAGGACCACAGGGAAGGAAAGGGAAGATACAGGAAGAGGTTAGTGAGGGAATGAAGGGTAGAAAATTGATTGCTGGTGCCAGACACTGTTGCAGTAGAATTAGCATTGGGCTGGAGCTGTGTAAGTGTCAGCAGGAGCCTTTAACCACAGTGCTGGATGCAGGAGGATGAATAAATGCAATGACTTTGAACTGCAGTCCTAATGTCATTGTTCAGTAAAGTTTGCTTTCTGGATGGTGAAAAAAAAAAGGAAAAGAAAGACCTTTTATTTTCCAACCCTCCTTTAAACTCTAAAAAAAATTAGCCAGTTCCTGCCTTTTATACTGTACTATAAACTGTAGAAGTACCATCCCCTCCCCTTTTTCTGAGTCTTTTTCATGTCAGAGCCCTCTCCTGTGAACGGACTCTTCTATAAAGAATGGAGAGCTCCAAGTCACCTGCTGGTTTTACCTCTGTCTTTGGCTATACTGGGCTCCTTTTCCTAAAATGCTTACTGGATCTTTCAACCACCTGCTTTCTGGTGGGTAATGTCATGTCAGGAAGAAAGACCAGTGTGTGATACAGCAAGAGTGGGGGTAAAATGAGCAGCAAGGTCTGACTTCCCCTTCAGTCCCTTAATTTTGGTTGCATCTCCCAAAGGCATTGCTTTCCCATCACCACTGCTGGTAATACCTATAACCAGCTGGAAGCAGTACAGAGGGAAATCAGGAGGTGTTATGTCAATTTAGTTCTTGCTCACTTCTCCCACAGCATGGGGAGCCTGCATGATTCTGCTCACCTGTGATGTCAGCTCCTTTGCATGCACAGTATTTGACTTTTATTCTGTGCTGTTTGCTGTGGTTGCTGCTTGAAACCAAGGAATTTCTCAGAGCTGGTTAAGACAAGGCCTAGGTCCATGGTCAGCATCTCCGTGAATGTCAAACCCCCTAAGTATATTTTTCTGGTTCTTAGAGAGTCTGATTTTTCAAGATGCATTCAAGGAGTTGGAGAACACTCCTGTCTTTAATAGAGCAGCACTTTTGAGATGTGAAGTTCAGGACATTTCTTATGAAATACAATAATTCTGCCTTAATGCATCAACTGAATGCAGGACATTCAGTTGTACACACAGCTGAAGATATGCTATTGATACTTGAGTAGATGGGTTTATTCTTACACACCTTAGAAAGAAAACTTGTGTGCAATGATTATTTGGGAGAGTTGGCTGAATGAGGATAAAGAAAAAAAATTATTGGGATGGGAAAATGGAAAGGAGTTAACTCAGCTGATGCTTCCCACTCCTTTTTGTCTCCACTACTCTGCATTGAGCCATCCCACTCTGCTCACAGCTGCTTCCACCTGGAAGTGAAAAGAGCAGAACCACTTTTTTATGGCACTTGCAAGCCACTTGTCTGACTTAGAGGGCCTTGGGATTTTGTGATTTCTATAAATACAATATTTGTATTTTATTTTTTCCTGATTTTTTTCCTTCAGTATTATACTGTTTCCTTCAGGCACTTCAAGCTATTGAGTGAATGGTCTAGTTCATTCTTTAACAAATCCTTAATGATGAAAACTGTTATAGTCTTTAGACCCTTTCCCTTATATTTCCATCATGTATTAATCTCTCTTTGTGATCTTTTTTTTTTTCCTCCCCACAGGTTTACATCCCTGGAAAGGCATTCTCACTCAGGCCTCTTTCATTTAATATAAAAATTAGGTTTTGCCTGACATTAGTTTCAAATAATATACCTAAGGAGCAGAAATAATATCTGGAGCTAATTTCACTAATTTCACTGATATTACCCAGGGCTGCATATAAATCACTGTGTACATTTAATTTCTTTGACCACTAATTTTGCTGTTCTCTCTTGAAGCACTGACTGGGGTTGGAGAAATCATTATCCCAGACCTTCATGAGACACACTCCGTTATTTTTACTTGTAACAGGATCTATGATAAATTGACTTCATTAACTTCAAGCCAGTCCCCAGCTCTTGATTTCTAATCAGTTTTTATTTTGCTCGGAGATCACTGGCTGCTAAAGCATAACATCACTCTTCAATCAGAAGTGAAATTAATCTCTCCTTTTAGAGCTGAGAGGCAAAGGAGCTCTTCTGAAGCTTGCATGAAGGAGGTTTAATTTTTATGCTCATCCTCTCCATAACCCGCCTTCCATCAGAGGTTGCTGTCCCCAGAGTCTTGCCAGCAGAGCGTTTTGTGCCAGAGTTCCCTACCCCACCATAGGCAGGGTCCTCTGAGTTATTCTAAGCAGTCCGAAGGGCTGATACTTTGGCATTTTCTGAAATCAGAGGAGGGCAAACTCACAAGATTCACCTCAGCAATGGTAAGAGTGGCAGCAGCCTCCAAGCCCTCTGTGGTGCTGCGTGGTGACCATGCAGTCACCAGTGGCAGGTGCACTCTGTATTTGTCATTTGCACGTGATGGGCAGCAGAAAAGCTGAGCAGAAATGGCCCCAGCCCAAGTCAAGTTTAGAGCTGTGATGTTCTCATCCGTTCTGGGGTCAATCTGAAAACCAGAGAGGCAAAGATGCGTCTGTTGCACTGAACACTGACGTGGATTGGTGCTGGTGGTGCAGAAGACTGTTCAACCTTGGGAAACTTTGCAATATTTAGTTGAAAATTACTCATTCGCTGGAAGGTTCAGTGTGGCTCCTTTCTGCTGTCTTGAAGGCAGTGCTGCTCTACACCAGTGCTGATCCAGTGCTTTTCTCTCCAGGGTAGGCAGATCCATCCCAAAGAGCCTGGAGCCACATCTGGGAAGCCTGTCTTGGCCAAGTGGATTCAAGTGCAGTGTATCAGTACAGACTGACTTTGGCCGCAATTTGAAACAATTAACTAACATCATCCTCTTAGCTGGTAACACCTGCAAGGATCACAGTTTGAAGAGAAAAGTTTTTTTTATCAAGAAGGATTGTCCTGGCTGACTGTCACATGAGGGAAGCTCTGACAGTTGCATGGTAAGGATGAATAAGATTTAATGCTTCATTCAGTAGGATTTAAGATCACTTTGTAAGATGCAGGATGGGTTTGCCTGCTCATGAGATAGGGAGGGGGTAACCAGCTGCTGGCCATGCAAGTGGAGAGGACATGATCAGGAGTGAGCAGCTGTTTCTGATTTATTGAGTAACAAGACATCCTTGATGCCAAGCACATGAGACTGAGCTGAATTTCTTGTGCCTAAGGTTGACCTGGCAGGTTTTTACAGGCTCATTTCCCTCTTGGTGCTCCTTACCTTCTGGCACAGGAGAGCTGGGATGCTGCTGGCTCTGTCATTGCCTGTTTGCTGGTCTGCTGAAAGGTGACTTGAGAGACAGAGGCTGTCAGCTCTGTGACTCCAGCCAAATCCAATTCATTGAGGATCTGTGCTGCATTCCTTGCTGCTGTAATTTAGCAGGGCTCTGTCAATTTAGTAGTAAATTTAGCTTTTTAGCCTCTAAAAAGCACCATTCCAGTAAGGTGCAAATGAAGCTGGCAGTCTGACAAGTTGGTCTGTAGCCCAATCACTAGTCCTTGGAAACAAAATAACCACTGTAAATTTCAGTTCTAGTAATGGCTGAAAGAAAATATCTCTATGCTATGCCTCTTCAATATTACTGTGTTTATCAATAGATAAATGGAAATGGACATTTCCAGTATCTTGGATTTTTTTTTTTTCCTTAACTGAGCTGTATGATTTTGCCCTAGGTCTTGGAGAAGGCTTTGCTGACCTTGGAGGCTGTGAAAGGCCAATAAAATGTGGTTGTGTGAGATGTGTTCTGTGTTCCTGGGGAGCAGAAAAAGAATCTGAAGGAGGTAAGCCTAAGGAATGGTTCAGGGTCTTGGTTTAAGGCAATTTGAAGACGTGGACACTCTAAAATGAGTTACCTGCCCTTGGTTTTAAGCAGTCCCTTTCCACAGTTATGACAGCATGATTATCCCAGAGCAAAAAGATTTGGATTCAGTTTTGGTATCCTGTGTAACTCCTCAGAGAAAGGGCACAGCCAGAAATTCTCATCAAGAAAAACATCAGTTATTTCAAAAATAATTAGATGCCTTCTATTGATACACACTTAAACCTTGCTCTTATTGTCTTCTCTCTTGTGCATGGGAATCAGAAAATTCTTATTTATCAATGTTTCAGACACTTTAAAAGTTGTGACCAGATGAAATCAAGAGACACTGTTAGACTTACATAACTTACAGAACAGAATTTTTTAGGCCATTTGCTAGGAAAAGGTTTAACTTTTTCACTGCGCTGGCAAGTTAAAAGGTCTTTATATCTGAGAGAGTTGTAAGATCTTGAGGAGACAGATGAGTTTTACTAATCCTGTGGTGAAGGGCAAGGGAAATTTCCTTAATAAAGACTAAAAAATGGGGTTTTTTTTGGTTAAATTTCAGTCATGTATTCTCAGGGGAACTTAGAAGGACAATGTTAAATTAACTACATACTAGGTTCTTTGTGCTAAACACTTTGAAAAAGTTCAACATTTTATTCCTCCTTTTTAGTGTTTTATGGATTAGTAGTGTAAAAAACTGTTGTGGCTATAACAAGGCCTTATAATTATCTGCAAAAGCTGGTGGGGAACAGGAAAGCTTAAAATCTGAGTGAGGCTCAAAATTATCTGGGAGAACTTGGGTCACAGTCATTCCCATCATTGGTGCTCAACTTCCAGCCTTCCTACTGGCAACTGAAAATCTTTCAACCCTGATTCGCCCTGGAAACTGTGATTCATTTAAAGCTCAGCTTTCAGCTGGGCCTTACAGCCTAATTAAAAGAGATGAAGGTATAAAGACACAGCATGGGAATGCCAAAATGGGGCATTTGTTCAACAGCAAACCATGTCCTCTGTGAAAATACAGTGCTCAAACTTCACAGTGCCTAAATCTCAGCCTTACACTCACTGGGCGTGAGGAGGAAGTTCTGATTATTTCAGGAAAAAAAACCTTTCAAAAGCTTTTTGAAGGTGTACACTGTCAAGCCATACCAATAAACAGAAACAACTGAAGCCAGGAACAACTTTTTCCACATCCTAGGGAAGTTGCTTGTACCTTGCAGGATGAGGTACCTATGTAGAAGTACCACAGTACCTATGCAGAAGTACTTTCTCCTAGAAACTGCTTCCTCCAGCAGCATGAAGTGGCAAAATAAGGGAAGACTCTTCCTTCCTTCAGGATGAGAGTGGTAAATACATGGTTTTGTATTTCTGTGCAGTAACACTCAGGCAGACAGCCAGAATATGAAGTGTCTTTCTGCTTGTGTTGTTTTGTGCATGTTGGTGTTAATGCTTTGAGGGCAAGGAGTGCTGCATAGCACTTCAGGACTTACAGCAGCATAGCTTATAATTTAGTTTTATTTTGTTTGGTTGATTGATTAGGTGACCTTAATAGACAGATTCTAGTTTCTGAATTATTCATGGAAAAAAAAAAAAAAATCTCAGAAAAGGCCTCTTTGCTTGAAATAGGTTTGGCCCTCACAGTATGCATTATTTCTTTACCTCCTGTCAAGGAAGAAGTCACAAAATTATCCAGAGGCTGCAGTGAAATCCAAAGGCATCTTCAGTTTCTAGTGATTTTTTTGTTTTTCTTTAAAGCATTATAAGAAGAGGGACATATCACAGTAGCTGCTTGGGACTCCATGAGGGGAATCTGCATATTCTTCTTCTCGTTAACACGTGTCTTATATAAATCAGGGATGTCACAAAGTGCTCACAGAACATGGTGTTCCTTCTCTCCCTTCCCTGTTTTAGGAGAAGATGAGCTGTTGTATGTCTGTCATGTTAAAACATCCCACCTGGTAATAGCCTGAGTGCTATGAGCTATTTCAGTGTACCTGCATATTGCCATGGAGGATGTCAAATACCTCTTCTCAGGATCTTTGCAGCTTTTTTATTCATTACTATCAGTAGTGTGGAGAAACATGTTTGAGAAAATGCTCCAAACAAGTGTAAACCAAGGTAGGAGATGCAGGAGGAAAGAAACTCAAAATATTAAATTTGTGTTTTACACAAACGTAATTTTTTATCACATAAGGTGACATTTAATCTGTGGGGAGAATCACAGAGCTGGTTTTCACAAAAGGGTTTTTTTGTCTGTCCTGAAATATGGATGGCTGTAAAGCGGTGGTGAGTCCTACTCTCTGAAAATAAATGCATGCCCTAGGTAGGCCTGTAGGTTGTTCTTGGGCTGTGGGTGAACTGAACCATCTCTGATTAACATTTTCTCTGACCCTGATGTCTCCTGGGAGCTGCAGCAGGTGAGGACATGGCAGTGACTAGGAGGAGACACTGGGGATCATTGCAGTGGAATCACCTTGTGGTCCATTTTCTCTCGTGTCCATATCCAACAGTAATGGCTTGTATCAGGTGCTTCAGATGAAAATGTAAGGAAGGATAATGCCCTTCAGCCTGTAATTATTAAAGTCTAATTATTGAGACATCTAGGTTTATGTCATTCCTTCTTTTTTTTGGTATGTCTCATTTCTTGAATTGAACAGCAGAGTAACATATGAGACTCTGGCATATATTCTTAAAATTCTGGGGCTCCTTTTGCCTTGCAAGAGTACCAAGTTTATGCCTGAGTTATGACTGCACCAGTGGATTTTAGTATTTCTAACAAATACTCTCTGGCCAATGTAATCTCTCTGTTTATCCAATCTTGATGAAATAGAAGAGGAGTGCAAGCTCTCCCCCATTGTAGCCTATCATTATGCCACAAATCAGGAAAGGCCAATTTTAAATGCAAATTTTGTCTTTTTAAAAGGATTTCCAAGCTGAAATGGGCTGAGTAGAGCTGCCTGCATTCTGAGTTCTCAGAATGTGCTGGGTTTGGTAAAAGGCTATAATTTTCTGTTATAATAATACAGCTGTGGGGAATTGTGTGGTAGCCAAATTCATACCAATTTTCCCAAGAATTAGAAACAGTCCTACTCAACCCCAAAGACAAAGAGGAATAAGGAGGTGATAGCATCCAGCAGGATTATGATATAGCAGATTGTTTTGGAATGTCACCAAGAAGTCATCAAAGCTGTGAACTGGACCTGACTCTCTAGTCCTAGTTCTTGATTGTCAGGAGAAGACAGCAGAAGGAAGAGCTGTAGGATGGCAGATTACAAATAATTTGAAGATAAGAAAAAAAAAGTTTTTTTAAATTTTTATTTTACATGCCTCAGGGTGAAAATGAAAAAAAAAAAATAAAAAACCAATTAAATTACAAATTATAGGAAAATATCTGCTGAAATGAAATTCTTTGTAATCCAGCTCTGAGGAACCCATCAAAATTAGTGGGACTACACATCTTAAGAAAATGCTTAAATACTGTAATGCTTTGCTGTATTTTTGATATGGACACAAATTACACAGATGGAAAATTTCAAAGAATTAAGGAAAGCAAAAAAATAAGTGGGATGAGACTGTGATGAGCAGCAGAGAAGGCAAGGCTGAAACCTGCCATATTAAAAGAGGAAAGCAATGAAGTGGCTGAGGCTGCTTGGTTAGAATTAGGGAAAAAATAATCTTACACTGCATCCTGTACGTTAATTAGCAGCAATAAAAATAATTGTTCCCTCCAGCTTGAAACGGTGGCTAATTGCACTTAAGTGTTCATTGCAAGCTAACATAATTAGACCTTCACTGTGTTTCATAAATACACAGCTTAAATTATGCAGGGAGGGAGGAAGTGTCCTTTGTAGCTCTTTCCTGTCTGTCTTCCTTTCCCTCTACTTCCACAGCTGGTTCTTAGCCTTCCTTCTTAGATGATCCTGCTGTGTGTGCTGGAGCTGATTATGGAGGCAATTTCTTACTGAGACAGAGTTATGCTGGTTTTGTCCCTTGTGACAGACAGGTTCGGTAAGATCCAGCTTGGCAGAGGATTTCAGGAACTTCAGCCTCACTGAAGCTGTGCTTTCATGTCTCTGATCCCCAATATAGATCCCAAATGCCTAGTTTAAATAATAAAAGCTTTTATAAAATGAGGGAAGAAAGCACTAAAAAGAAGAAAAAAAAACAAACCCCAACTTCTGGCTTTCTAAAAGTATAGTTTCCTTATAGAACAACTGGTAATTCTTTAGGTGATGTATGTTCCTATGCCTGCAACAGATTTGTGTTGATTTTTTCCCTCCCTCACTGACATATAGAGGATAGAAACACATTATGCATTTCATTACTTTTGGCTGGAAGTTGCAGTGATGTTCTCTATTGCTATTTGAGGATAAAATATCATTCTCCATCCTTTCTCTATGTCCTAATTTAGATGCATGCAGCTCCTGAAAATAGTTCCATTTAGACTTATCCCTGTTTTTGTCTCTCTTCCACCTTTATTTTCATCAAGTCATGAAACTAAAAAGGCAGACCTTATGCTGGGTAAGCAGTCACTAACACAGAGCTGCTCTGGTGGCTCTCTGGCAGCTGGAGGATGTGCATGCTCTGTCACACTGCTGCCAGCAGAGCTGCTGCTCGCCTCTTCAGCTCACAGGACATGTGGGATGTCACCTGCAGCTTCCCGTGGTCCCTGCTGGTCATTAGCTCTGCAAGAGCTGCAGGTGACAGATTTGGGAGTGGTTATGGCCAAAGGAGTGCAGTGGTGCCTGCCTAGAGAGAAAGGATGGAGAAAGGAGAGCTAATTGAGCATGAAAACAGCCATGGAAAAGACAAATGGTTGGAGGAGAGAGAAGGGAATGGTTGGAGATGAAAAGGCCGTTCAGCAAAATAAGCAAATAAACAAAGAAAATGCCTCAGGCCATGATTCCACTAGACTGAGCAAAATAAAAGTGAGCCTGGTTAGTGGTGGTAGGAGGCAGTGAGGATCCCAGGTTTAGCACGGCTGTCCTTCCCCTGCATTTAGCTGTGTGCCACCTTAATGACTGACTTGGTCACAACAGAGATTTCCTACCTTGAGTCTCAGCAGTTCTCTTCTGATAGTTGCCATAATATTGTGCTGATTGATTTTCTGATGGTTTTGCTGCCTTGCCTCACCTCCTGTCCTGATATCTTGTGTAGTCCTCCTGTTGAGCACGTTGAGCTAAAGTGACTTCTACCACCTTAAAGTGCTTGTGGCTGTAGTCTGGGATGAGAAGGACAGGTCAGTGCTATCTCAGAAGGTTTTGCCTTTGTGCAAAGCCTTTCAACCTGAAATAGGAGTGATTGTGTTGCAGAGTAATGATAAAGTGACGACTGAAACTGAGATCTAGTTTTTGCACCCCTTATTTGGGGAACTCTATGTAATTTCATGGCTAAGCTTAAAGACTAAAAAGGGAACATCCTTCACAGACTTTTTAAACAGCTTATCCTGAAATAAAAAGACTGAAAGCCATTCAGGTAAAAAGGGACCTCTGGAGTTCTTTACTTCAAACTCCAGCTAAAAGCAAGATCAACTGGTTAGAGAAGTCAGGCTAGTCAGAGAATTATCAGTTTTGACCTTCCAAATGTCTACTAGTGGAGGCTGCATTTTCCTGGGCAACCTCTGCTCCTGCTTGACTGCCCCAAGGCAATAAAGTTTTTCCTTGTGTCCAGGTGTATCCCTTCTGTTTCCATTTATGCCTGTTCCTAATCCCCTCCCAGTGCTGTGAAGGGCTTGGCTCTGCTTTTTGTGACATTCTCAGAGATGATTCTTCCTCTAAACCCAACTCTTCAAGCTGAACAAGCCCAGGAACCTCAGTCTGTCTTCACAGGGTGAATGCTGCTGACACCAACCACACAGTGACCCCACACTGAACTTGTTCCAGTGGTGCCTTGCCCCAGTTTTCAATTTGTGTAGTTGCCTATGCACCCTATGTAAAGTACAGGCTTGGATATGTCTGTTTTCGGGGACAGCGTAAAGAGCTAAAGTTGAGGTACATGGATTGCTCTCTCCTTGTGCCCAAATTAATCCATTTTCACCAGGAAAGCCATCAGGTTGTTCATGAATTATGTTTTCTTAGTAAATGCACCAGTGCTAAACGTATCAAGCTAAGAAACCAAAGCATTGTTCTGTTCTTCGTGGAGGAAAGGGAAGTGGTCACGGCACCAAGCCTGCCAGAGTCCAGTGAATGCTTAGACAATTCTCCCATGCACATGATGTGATTCTTGGGGCTGCTCTTGTGCAGGACCACGATCTTTGTGGGTTCCTTCCCACTTGCAATATTCCACAATCCTGTGATCGCTGCATCTCCAGTGCTGCTTTTGAACGCATTAAATTCCAAGTGCCACAATTCCTCATGGATTTAAAGCTGAGCAGTGGTTAGTTTTCTTTGGGAGGCTGACCTCTAGTGTCTCAGTAAGACAAGCTCAAGAGAAGAGCAACAGCAGAGGAATGGAGTGAAGCCAAAATATGTCTGCATTGACTGGCACTTTATGAGCCTGCAAGATACTTTATTTTATAATAAAAGAGCCCATGTTGCTATGGTGTCTCGAGATGTATTTATACTGCTATGGCCACATAAGGATTTCATTATATTTTTAATCTTTATTTTAATTACTGAGTTCAATTTTTGAAGTTGTGGGGACCTCTTTCACTTTTTGATTATGCAGTGTTCTGTGAGATTGAAATATTAATTGAAACAAGAGCTGTCTTGCTCTTTCTTGAGAAGAAATCAAATTATCTCTGAAGCCCCAGCTATATGCAAGATTTGATTAAAAGTCTCATGAAGAACACCAACACAGCCAGTGCTGAAACACAGTTATTTTTCATACATGAAAAGCATGAACTCAGTCTTAGAAGGCAGACAGAGATATCTATTATGCTGGTGGGTTTCTCTCTCTGCCTGTTTAAAAATCCAAAACACTGGCAGGTTTTCGTTGCTTCAGGACAGACTCCACAATGCACCATGGACTGAGGACTCTCGCCCACTTTTGAATTCCCATTGATTTGGCATCATTCTCCATCTACTCTCAGTTGATGTCTGGGATAGTGGAAAAGGTATTTGATTGTTTTGCTTATGCAAAGGTTTTTGTAAAGCAGGTGTTTTGTTTTTTTATAGAGCAGAATGAGAAGTACTCCAGTTCTTCCTATGGTATTCCAAGGGAAGCTGTTTGTACCCTCATCTGAGCACTTTCATGTACATCACAGAGTTTTAAAAATTTTTATTAAAATATATAATTTCAACTGTGGACAGGCAGTACAAATTTTTGAAAAAAGAATGAGATCTTCTCCAGAGCTTATTTAGAAAGCAGCAAAAATCACTGGTTCACATAATGTCCACAGGCAAACAAATACCTTATATTGCTATAAACCAGCCATTGCTGCTGTTGGGAGGTTCTAGCAGAAGGCTTCTTTTCCATGCAGTGCATTATTCCCATCCCACACCAGCTCAAACAGGCTGAATTTTTCATCTTCTGGCAATGGTGCTGGACATTTATATATTTTAAAGGAAAGCTGCTGAGAAAATCAATCTTGCCTGAAGGGCTGTATACTGAGACCATGCTTCGAAATATCTGCCTTATTTTTACTGCACAGAACTTTAGTGGCTGGTGTTTTCAGAGATGTTACTTTGACTTGTTTATGTTGTTTTCCTTAAGCATCAAAGTGAGAGTTAGTTTAAGAAGAAAATGAATGTGCATTTTTCACAGAGAAAGTAAAACATAAGTAAGACTAGACAATTGAGGAGTTCTAGAAATGTAGAGGTAAACCTGTTTGTGTCCTTGGAGCATCTCATTCCGTGGCAATATGCCTGGGACTTTGTAGCATGATTGAAAAATGTGTGTTACTGTCATATTAAGGGTTTTGCAGTGCACTCCTCACTTAGGCACAAGATCTGTGTTGTTTTGGCATGTCTGAGTTTTCTGTAAATCATTACCTTTGGGATGAATTTTCTTTCAGTAGTACATATCTCTGTAAAAGAAGACATTTTACCCTTCTAAATTTACTCCATGTCTGTGCTGTTAAAACTGACTATGGCAACCATATTACAAATGAAATTCTGCTTTGTAAACCTGGGCCTACCTTCTTTCTCTTAAGCAGGGTTTAACTTTTTTGGTTTCATGGTTCCATGGTTATGTAGAAATCAGATCTAATGTTCAACCTAGTGTTTTTATGTGTGAGGCTGAATAAAGTGGGTCAGCCTCCACATCCACGTTTCTCGTGTACAAATACAACGTTGTCACTGTTAATTATTTCAACTGAACTAAAAAGTTTGGGGCCTATATCAGAAATTATATAGGCTCACAAAAGCAAAAAGATTTTGGTACTTTTTTTGTTAGCGAAGCCCTTTACTTCACCAAAGTCTACCAAATTTGTTGCAAAATTGTGCTTTTGAGAAGCAAAAATTGTGCTGCATTAGGAAAATTTCCATGAATATTGTAGGAAATGTTACCTGAAGACAAAACTGAAAAGTCTAGTGTTGAGTTGTTTTTTGAATGATTGAAATGTTTTTTGTTCTGCCATATCCTGGATCAGACCCAGAGCAGCCTCTGTTTGCACAGAGGTGGTGCCTTGTTAGCCTGCACCATTTTTGAAACAAATCTAAATCCTACTTATTTCTTTTGATTTTAACTTGTAGGTGTTACTTTTACTTTACTTGCTATCTCTGAATTCTCTCTGGAAAAAATTTGGTTGTGTTAGTGTTCTCATGCTCTTTCTTTCTCTGTCAAGGTACTGGTTTCATCAGCTGAATTTTTATGATCCAGGCTGTGTGTGAACAGTTGTTGAATGCCTAGTAAGACTTCCATTTGCCAAGCAAATCTACTTCTAGTATTCCAGTACTTAAAATTCAACTTCACACAAAATCTTTGCTGGTGGAAGATCTATGGTCAGTAGAGTCTGGGATGGTTTGCAAAGAATACTTTAAACTCTAGACTGTAGCCAGACTCATAACTGCAGAGGAATTAAAGCATAGGTTTCATCATCATGCTATTTCAGGAGAGAGAAATTAGTCATAGAATATTTGAGTTTTTTTAAAAATTTAGATCATACTGACAAGACTGGACAGCTCTTTCTGCCAGCCTGCTTAACAGTGAAAATTATGTAGGCTGTGGCTTGAATATGGAGTGGAATATATTAATATTAATATTGTTGACTTGCTGAGATATTCTGGTACCTTGCAGTGCAAAGTCTTTGCTAAGTTTAAGTCCATAACAGTGGTTTGATGTAATTTCCCTAGCCTGGTTATCATAAAAGATATTAGGGCATATATCTGTATTATACAGCTTAAAATCTGAGAGTATATATCCCACTATATGCTGATATTTTTCTTCTCTTCGTAATAAAAAAGCCTTACATGATCAGGTGAGATTGCACAAAGTGTTTTAGAGCAAAAGAGTTGAATCCACTCCCAGTCAGGTGATAGCTCCGTTTATAGGGTAAAAAAGTGTTTTCTGCTGCTCCTTTGCACTGATGAGATTGCTGGTGCTGCTCTTCATTTAATTGTGAGCCACATGTCCCATTAGTATCTGGACCTCTGACTCTGCCAGGTTAAACATGATGCAGTTTAAAACTGCAGTGTTTCCCTGGCACTGCTGCTGTTCCTGAGGGGGAGCGGGCAGAGATTTTTTTTCCACATGCTTTGCCACCTTTCCACTTTTTCTACTTTCAGGCACAGACCTTCCATTCTTGAATTTGTCCTTCTTGAGTCCTTATCCCTCATTAAAAAAAAACAAAACAAACCAAAACTTTAGGCATGAAGTTTTCTTGCCCTGCTCCTGTGGGATTTGAGTTCTTGAAATACGAATGTGCTAAAATTCAGAGTTTGTAGGTGTGCAAAGGGTTCTTTTAATTGCTGTGCAATTGGATGGGGAGTAAACACATCAGGGCCTGCAATTAGAGACTCAGTAAGCAGTTGAAAATGTTCTTCTAATTTTTCAGGTGCATTCCCAAAGGCACAGGTATGCCTGTTACGGCACATTCTTATGACTCTGAAGTGTACAGGGGAAACTGACTTTGGCATGCATGGGTAGGCTGAATATTTTAGTTCTGGAGACAACAGCAAACATGCATATTTTATGTTGAATACAAATTAGCCATGCAGGATATCAAATGAGTGCCTGAGGGAGGGTGCAGAGTGCTGAAATTAGAGTCTGAATGAAATCTATTTAGTATTAAACCAGTCAAATCCTGAGCTGGCTTCTCCACTGGTGTCAATCAGTCCAGCTCCATTAACTCCAGTGGAGCTGTGCCTCTGTGTCTACTGGGGAAGAGGCCTGCTCTGAATATTTTCAGTAAACACGGCACAGTTCTGTTAAGAGAGGGAAAAAAAAAAATGCCTTTCTGCAGAGCTTGGGCTGTAAATTCACTCACAATTTATAAATGAGCTTTGTGCCTGGTCTTTAATCAGTCCTGCTGGGGCACTGCCTGTTGTCATGGAGAGCTGCTCAAGCTCTGATGGAAGAGGGAGGATCTGAGTGGGGGCCAAGCAGGATTTAGTTGGATGCTGAGCCTCTATCCTGCCAGCTGGCATGGGAAGTGCATGTCCTTACCATGGGGGGGGAGACCTGCACTTGCTCTTAGCACCCTGTGAGCTTTCCTATCCTTTAAGGGCCACAAATTTTGACTTTGGACTCAGGCTAGCTTTTCCAAAACTAGCCAGATGACTTAGAAGCTTAGGAGACACATTCCTTGTTAGCAGGACTCAGGGTCCTACATATGCAAGATTTTTAGTCATTGTTTCTCAAAGCCTTGAGTAAGATACTCTGCAAAATTTCTTCCTCTGATATGAAAGTGATATTGCAAAATATCACAGTTTCATTAACTGAACTGAATAAAAGGAAGTCAACCTGAGCATTATTTCTGTCTGCCAGTTTTAATTACCATGCAGAAGGAAGAGGAGTAAAGATGCAGAAACACATTTGTCCTGTTTGAGTTTGATGATCTCTCAAAATGGAGACCATAAAACTTCCTGGGAGGAGGCAGAATGTGTCCTCACAGCAATATAAGACAGCATTTCATTCTCTTTCATTAGAACATAAGGGATTTTGGATGTTTGCACTCTAGTGACTTAGGTCAGCACTGGGAAAGAATTGAATTGTTAGATTTGACAACTAATTCTTTCAGGTTTTATTTTTACAGGGTTTCTTGAAATCAAGACAGAAATATTTGCTCACCAGCACACAAACTTTTCACCCAGCTCTGGTTATCACTCATGTCATACACTGCATGGTCCCTCACCCTAGGCAATAGCAAACAGCAGCAACTTCTTAATCATTTACCTCACATTCTTGGAGTTGTAAATACTCCCATTTCATTAGAGAAGGCAATGAATAAATTGTAGCTGCAGTGTCTCTTTTCCAGTCTGAGGTTATGGTTATTCTTCAAGTGCCAAACAAAAAAAAACCCCTGTGAATACAACAGCAGCATCTTCCACAGAGGTTCATTACAGGCATATATCCTTGCAATTAATGACATTAATTTTTAAGATAAGATAATCCTGATGGTGCCAGTGAAATCAGCTGAGGATTTTTTTTTCTTTATAGTCTGCCCTGCAGGCTTTGCTCTCTGCCAGAGCACCTGCAAGGCCCATTGGCAGATGAGGAAGAAGTGTGTAGTATTTAAAATAGAAGACTATCCATTGGCAAATAGGGGAAATAATGTGGTATTTGAAGTATTAGACTCATAATGAATTGAAATTGACCTTTTTAGCTTCATATTTGCAGATAATTAACATTGCACACATGACCAGTTGCCACTTCTCAGAGAAGGAGTGTGAACCTCCTGAGAAAGTCTAATTTGGTTTCTTGCGCCTTACTTCCTGCAGTAGGATAGTAGAAGCATCTGACATGCCATGAAAATTTTTATTTTAAGAGTTATTCCTTCCGCTTGGCTAAAAGTCTTATTAATGCCCAATAATTCTTTTATCTGATCACTTACATGCTCTTTAACTTGTTCACAGAGAACTCTTTATATTTTACATTTATGCAGTGCCTTTGTATTTACATAGGCTTAAAACATAATTTATCTTGAATAAATGTAATTCCCAGATGTGATTTATTCAATTGCATCATTGCAGGTCCTTTCAATGAATACTCAGCACTCAGGAGATCCCAAACCTTGCCTTCTCTTTCCAGCACTGTCCTGGAGATTTTTAATCAGAGACTTGGATGTCCTAGTGAAGGGAGGAAACATTTTGATAAAATAATTTCCCAAATCAAGAAGCCCTACAGATTTATTGCTCTGATCCACATGCAATGTTATAGCAATATCTGCTAAGTAGGAAGTATAACTCTGTACAGAATCAAAACTCAAATACTTTCAGAAAATAAAAAGGACTTAAGTGCAGAATTCACTTTATCTTGACATTTACTGGATTGTACTTCCAATAAGGAATTTTGAGTATTTAATAAATATATTTTTGGGTTTCTTTGTTTACTAGAATTGCCTTTAGGCACTTAAGTAGACAACATCTTTAGTCTTTTACAGATACAGGTCCTATAAACAAACCTGAAAATCCATGTATTGAGAACTTTCTTTTCCCTCTTGTCTCTCTCAATTCTAAAAGTTTTAAGGATGTGGTTTATATAATATTCAGTTAGACATAAGTTGGTCTAACAGTAATTGTCTCAAAAATGCCGGATAATTTCTGATAACAATGCTTTCAAGATTATTCTTAAAAAAAAAGAAAATATGAACAAAAGGATAGTAGAGAAGCTTCTTGTTTTGGAGGGATCACAATAATTATTAATAAATTATACTAGTAAGCTGGGAAATATGTGGCACTAGACCTTTCTGCCTTTCTCAGTTTGGAAGTTTGTATATTACACTTTTTCCAAATATTTTCGGAGCTTGAGTCATTTTAGAATGGATTTTCAGAGCAAACACCTCTGCAAGAGCTAGGGCTGTTGGCATATTTTTCATGAGGAGTTGGAGCTGCTGCACTTTTATGAGTGTGAGATGCCATCAACAAAATCAATTAGGCAATTCTGGGCAGTACAGGTACACCAGTTCATATGTTTTCTGAAAACAAACTGCCTGTCTAATTTAATTTTACATCCAGAAAATCTTTTTGTGAGATGCATTTTGTTTAGCAGGTCTACTAGGCTGAATGAGCTTTCAGATTTATGTCAAGAAGAACTTAAATATTGGAACTAGTGATTATACCTTTAGAACTGCTTCTTTCATTCCCTGCCCCTCCTCAGCTCTCCAATGCTGGAACCAGAAAAGTCTATGATAAAATCTCTAAGCATATTTTATTAAATCTCATACACACAAAAAAAGTTTAAAAATCTGTGGACTTCATAATTGTCTCTGTTTTTTAAATATCTGCTCATTAGCAGGTGGCAAAACTGACCTTGTTCCTATCATGAGACTAATTGTTTTAATCCATGTGGTGTCTTGACTGTCTGTCTCTCCTTGACGGAACCAAAGGCAATATGATAGTAATATCTAATAAAAAGTGGTTTAGGTGTCAACCTTTATTCAGCATCCTTCACTTGTTGGAAGCAAGTTTTGATTTTCTTAAACATTTATGAGACTATTTAAGTAGCTGCTGAGAAAGTAGGAAAGTAAAACGGGACCTTATCTATTCAATAAACAGCACTTCAGCAATAAAATCCAAGTGCCCAGAAAGGTGTGTGGATCCTGGGAAGCAGCCTGGGCGAGGTATGTGGGATTGGAGGGACCTTACAGTGCCATGAGGAAAAAGGATAAACTGGAAAAGAAATAGTACAAAATCTGTCGTACAAAAACCTTGCTGGTGTAAAAGCAAGATAGTGAAGGCACTCTTCTGAGGAAAATAAAACCAGAATTGGTGTTATATCTGAGAATATAACCCAGTCAGGAAATAGGAATATTCCAGAGTAATTTTGTTCTCCACACTAATTTTCCTTCAACTGTACTACTTTTGGTGTTTTTAGAGCTGTCTACATAGGATGCTTCAAATTTTCACTTTAATGTGGTTATTTTTATTTTGAATTGCTGGCTCTTATTTTTCCTCTCTTTGCTTGGGTGCATTTGAGGGTGAAATATCTTGCTTGGTGTGAGGTTGCTCTTGTATCTCAGCTGGGAGTCAGGAGCAGGATTCATTTTCCTGAGCAATACACAAATGTTATGCTTTGCTCCTTGGAGGGATATTACAGGCTATGGAGAAATGGAAAGGCAACCACAGACATAAAAAAAGAAAAAGGGGAGGGAGGCAGCTGTAAATGCAGTGTTGTTGAATGACATGAGAGTATTCTGGGAACAGGGTCATTTTAATGTATTAGTAAGGCTGAGAAATACTCAGAAGTTGGTCATTTCAAGATCTTCAAATTCTAAGTGCCTTAGGCAGGTTTACTTTAGTTTGCTCTGGTGTATATCCATGCCTGTACACAGAGCAGTAATAAAACCAGAGTAACTTCTGTTTCAGTGTGTCATTTAATATGGTTCCTGGATGTCAGGGGAATTCAGAGTAAAATCTTTTTCTGGCTTCTAGAACAAAGGCAGCACAGTTTTGTGCCATCAGCAAAACCTCAGTTTAAATGACAGCCCCCTTAAGACCATTGTTCAGGGATAAAAGGAAAACCAGAAAATACCCTTTTTTTTCTTGTAGGTAATAATTAGTGCACTTAGTCTTTTCAGATGGTTCCACTTTGGGGGGATGAAGGCTCTTTTGCACTTCCTTGGCTCTTGGTGCTCCAGGTTTGCCACTCTTGAAAAAAGAAGCATTCATTCCCTCTCTCTTGGAAATCCTGGTTGAATAATGCCTGTGTTTTTTTGTATCCAGCTTTCCAGACATCTCAAACAGTGTAATACCATACTTTAGAAGTTTGGGTTTGTTTTCTCTTTTAATTGATTGGAATCATTATATCTCCATGAGATTTCTGGTAGTGATATTACACTGGAGAGACTAAGTTCATATTATGGCTGCTGTTTTTTCCTTGTGGTTTTTAGCTGGTGCTGGTTATAACCCTTGTTTTGTTTTTCACTAAAATCATGCCTGGGGGTTTTTGCATCCTATGGAGTGGGTGCTGTGCAAAGCTGAAAATTGTTTCTCTTCAGAGGTCTGGATCCATAATCCAGCACAAAACTTCAGTTGCCTTTGTACTTTTCTCACACTTGTTCAGAAGTAATTTTCTCTCTCTCTCCCTCTCACTCTTATTATTATATTTTTTTACTGTTACTTTCTGGAATTTTGTACTACAGTATAATTCCATGATAGTGTTGAGCTTCTGACAGCTCTGCAGAGAGGGTGGTGTTCTAAATAGACCATTTAGGCTTTCTGGGTATGAGCAAAGTGCCTCCAGGATCCCCAGTATTCTCTCAAGATAAAAAGCATAAGGAAGTTTTTTGGGCTGGGAAGTTCATTAAATAATAGAAAAAAAATGTTATGCAATAGCATAGATTTTGAGTAATTGGTACTCAGATAAATGGGAAAATTGAGATGTGAATATTTTCCGTGGGTGGAGAGATGGCATGGACCAGGGCAGCAAAGCAGGAGTGATTTCCTGAAAATAGTTGGAAAATGCAGTCTTCTTTACACAAACTAAAAAAATAAAGATAAAAATAAAAGTATGGAGGTGAGAAATTGAAGAAAAGACAGACCAGCCCTGTCACTGAGTTGATGTCCTGGTGTGAGGGTCTGTGAAACTGCTGAGCTGTCAGAAGTCTGTCCTACACCCGTAACTTTTTATTCCCACTGAACTGATAGTATTTAAAATATGGGACATACAATGCAAAACAAAACCCCAAGCAAACTCCAAAACCCCCAGAAAGCTTTTGACAAAACACAAAAGAAAAGGGCATTGAGCATTTTCAAGCCCTTTCTCCCGATCAAACAACAACAATGCAAATGCAACAGCTGAATGAATGTTAACTGATGAAAATTACTCATCACGTCCTTCACTAATCACCCACAGGGGTAGTAACAACTTGGTTGTCAGAGTTGGTGAACACCCAGAGCACTTCTTCTCCATGCTCCTATGCCCGTAAGGGCATAGAAATAACACTACAAATCCAGGTATTGTAGTCTGATCCTACATATGGAACATATTTTGAGTAATACATTGTTTTTGGAGAGGCTCCCACTGTTTTTCACTCTGTAGAAATTGGATGCCAGTTCAATGTCCCTTCTCTCAGGTTGCATGGGAGCCATAAACACAGTCAAGGATGGATCTGATCACTGATTAAAAGGCTGACTTTTCATGCTGTTAAATGTATGCTAAGATTAAAAGTCTTAGTTCAGAAAACAGCATGTTTTTTTTCCCTAATTAGGCAAATCATTTTAATATAAACTGGGTACAGTAGCCTTATAAATAGTTTAAGATTATCAGAATTTGGAGTTATTTCAGAATACACTGAGTTTAACTTCTTTTAAAGATCAAAGTTTTATTGTGGTGTAGATTCAGTAAGCTTAAAGCTGTATTCTGAGTTAACAGCCCAGAGACTGCTGCATAACTGGCCTGCAAAGGCTCATAAAGTCTTCAGCAAATTTAATAGGGACTCTATCCTACGGCTTTTTAACAATAAAATATTTTAAATAAACTGCATGAAAATATATGTGGGTTTCTCCTACTAATCCTTATGGCTGCTGTCACACTGCAGCTGTTAAAATAATGTCAATTTAGCGGTAATATACATATATATATGCACTTGGGAGTCAGAGGTCGGAAAGTGACCTCAGGAAGTTTCTAATCCAACCTCCATCTGAAAGAAAGGTCAGCTGTAAGGTTGGAAGAATTTGCTTAGGGTTTTATGCAGTTGAGTTTTAAAATCATCCAAGAATAGAGAGTGCACAACAGCTCTGGGCAACCTCTGCCACTTCTGGATTTTTTCTCAGAATGGAAAAGCTTGAGTGTAGTTTCAGTTTTGTAAAGTCAGGTAAAGGCTTATATCTAATTCAAGAGGTTTGAATTGGGCTGGGCTGCTTACATTGTTCACCCTGACTTCATCAAGTTCTTGATCAGGTACTGGGACTGCACACAGTCCTTCAGAAACCTGAAAGCAAATCTCTTGTAAGATGCCATTAACTCCTGTTGATTTGTCTTAGCAGCTGAAGATGCTCCTTTTATTCCAAATTCCACTGAATTATTGAGGTGATTTTTTTTTTTAATTCAGTTTTCTTATAAATCAACAAGGTCTGCTCAGCAAGAGAAATCTGTCCTTTTAAAGTATCATATTTGATCAATGCCATGTTCCTTGGGGTACTGTTTTATTTGGCATTTCCCACTGTTGTGGTGCATATCAAACAAAAACTGTACCTACTACTTAAAAAGTTGACTATTTGGGGTTTTTATATCCTTTGATGTTTGTTTGTACGTTTTAATTATGCATCACATATCCTTCTTGAACTGTAACCTTATTCTGATTGTTTGAAATTTAAAGTAGAGGTCCTAGGATGTTCCTATGAATAAATCAGATGATCCATGCTCTATGCAGTATCTTAGTGTGGTGCATTAATCTGAATCACACCAGAAAACCCAGGATGGCCACACTGAGAGCTTCCAGCACAGGGCAGAGACTTGAGTAGAAGCCTGTCAGTCTCAATCATGGTTTTGTGCTTGTGAAAACAGATTTGACCTTTCTTCTCTAGTAGTTAATCCAATATCCATATCAATTTAAGATGCCCATTGGCAAAAATCTTCATCAAGTAGTGGTTGATTGATTTGCATAAAGTTTTGATCTGCTTATTTTTTCTAAAGACTGTGTTGATACGTATCATTTCATAGGAAAGCTGAGAAAATAGAAAGATTTTCTGACTGGATCTGGAGTTCATGCTTAAACAGGCACATACACAGCTCAGAAAATGGATCTTTCTTTGTGTGTTCTTATGTATATATGTATGAATAAAGTGCAACTTTAATTTCAGTTTTGATACTAAATTTGTAATACAACAGTGAATTTATCTGTGCAATCAAGCATGTCTTGAGAGAGTCGTCTATAAGTAGCTCCTCTTTCAACTGTGGGGATTTTTAAAAATTTCTTTTTCTCATATAATTCTTGATTTCTAACTCTAACTACAACTGCTACTCTTGGCAAGCCTACTCAAAAAAAATCAGTTCAGCAGAAATTCAAGCTGACTCTTTTGCTAATATCTTTCATAAAACCTCAAAGGTTTTAAGTATTCTTATGGTCATCTCCCATGTGCCTCCTTTCTGGGTTAGCACACCTATGATTCCCTCCATTATCAAAACTGGCACTCTCACCCTTCAGTCAAACAATCTGGATTCATGGAAGAGATACTGAAGAGAACATGGAATTGCAAAGCCCCACAAGCTTTGCCCAAGGAAGGGATCCTTAGGGAAAGGGGGATATTCCCCTTTGTGAAGCCAAGAACAGAGAAGAACTTGCAGGCCATTATGAGGGAAGATGAGAAAATGAAGCTCTTCATTGTTTGATATAATTTTTCAGTATTTCACAATTTCTCTCTTGTACAAACAAAAAGAATCTCTAAGGTTTAGTTAGAGCACACACAGGTAGTTTTTATATCCAGGTACAGAAATACACACATTAAGGAGGGTGTTTAATATTAAAAGGTCACATATCTGGAAATAGTTTAAATATATATGTATGAAAAACTGATTCATTGCTGCATAATTCTAGTTTTGAAGTCAGTTGATTTCAATGTATTTTGGGACTGAAGTAATACAAGAGTGAATCAGTTCCATAATTATTTTGGGACAAAATGATATGCTAGCAGTTCTGGGGAATTTTTTTTTCTGTACAAATCATTACTGCTTAAGGAGGGAAAACATACCTTTCTTCATATGTCTAAATTAATTTCATCTTGCATATGCAAATATGTTTCTTTTTAGGTTTGATTAGGGAAAGATTTTTTTTTCCTTTTTTTAAATGGCAGATGTCTCAGATGAGTAAGAGAATTAGGCATGCTGTTATGAGCAAGAAGCCTGAAAAATCAGATTATTGTAAGAAAGAGGAACTGAAAGTGTGAAAAAAAAGCTTACATATTAACATCTCTAAATTTAACTTATTTAAAAAATAAGATTTTTTTTTACCACCTTTGACAACTGAAGCTGTTAATCAAAAAGAAATGATCAAGTTCTTAGCATTTTCTTAGTAAAAAAGAAAAGAGGGTAATATTTTGGATGTAAGTTAAACATATAACCCTGGCTGATAGTGAGGGAGAAATTTTACTAGCTGTCTTAATTGCTATGGAAACACTGGCCTTAAGGCAGCTTGCAGGGTATTTGTTGAGGTTGTAGGTTCAAAATATTTCTTTTTCTTGTCAGTCTCCATTAAGGTGTAAAAATTGCAGTAATAGATGTGCTATATGCAGTTCTTTAATTAGCTGAGAAATACACGCTGATAAGTGTGTGGTAACATAGCTGTCAAAAAATCTTAGAGGTCTGAAACATTATTTAGGATTTTGGTTTAAATTGTCTGAGATGGAATAGACAAGCATTAACAAAAACTTAAAAGAAAAAATTGTTGCAAATGTATTCACGTTGCAAAGAGAAATATTGAAACACTAATGAGGTCTTGTCAGCTAAATATTATTACTGAGAATCCACCAGAAATGTAAAATCTGTTTTATTGATTAAAACCTTATGAATCTGTGTGAAAAGTCAGATATTTCAGGAAAAATGGGGATGAATCCATGATTAATTGCTACTAGAATATATCTCTGGTTAATGTAAATCTACCAAGTACCAAAGTACCCCAATCTGTTTGCCACAGAGTTTCAAAGGTGCATCTCTGCTTGCAAGAAGCACTCAATTTTGGTCCAACTTAGAATTCATGTCAGACATGTGGCTGCCCAGACTTTAGAAGATCTGGAAAAAAAATTCTGCCAATATTGTTTTATTCACAGAGAGAGAAAGAGCATCCTGCTGGAGCTCCAGTCTGAAAAGGTACAAGGAATAATGAAATTATGTTCTCAGCATACAGAGAACTCTGGCAGGAGTGTGGCACTAAGGACAGCAGTGGAAGACTAAAGAAAAATTATTTTCCCCTGACAAATGGAGGCACGTAATAAAATAGGAAATGTGGAAATAAGAGGGGAAAACAGTTTCAGGTGAAGAACTCTGAGAGTACAAGGATTGCCAGGGACCTGTTTTATCTAGAGATGTTTTGAGAACTATTGATAACGGATAAAAAAAATCGCTCTGAACCTTGGTTGGATGTGAAGAATCAGATGAACTGCTCCCACACAATGCTGTCAGCCCTTATGTAAGGGTTTTTTACACAGTAACAAAGTAGATTATTAAAATCTGACCTTGTTAGTCTCTGCCTGTGCAAAGATTTATTCATTCTTGCGACCTGCAGAATCATGAGATTGCTTGATTTAGTAGCTGCAAAAACAATCCTTTTAATATTAAGAACCTAGAGTGAAGCAAAAAGTAGTGGTATTATCTCACAGCCCACATCTATGGCAATGTACTATTTTCATGTTTTATTAGGTGCAGTTGCTGCTTATCTTCCTAACTTCAAGTTTTCTAGCTGACAAATTTACTTTAGTGGTTTCTTCTAGAAGTTCGTGTTTTCTATTTATTGTTGATGTGTCACAGTTCATTGATGATTGTAGATGGCTGTGATGTATTAACACATGGCAGTTAACTTTTCCATTTTCCTTCCTTTAAAACATAAACTAATAATTGTATGTGCCTATGTAAAACACTGCAAATAAAACTCGGAAAGCCAGGTGGGCTGGTTATCCAAAAATCATTAACCACTGCTAATAATTTGACATGATGGCTTTTGAAAGACACTATGTTCTACTTTGGGATTTTATTACTTATATGCTATTTCATAATCTCTTTACAATTGGGAAAACCAGAAAATAGTCTTGATGGAAAGGTTTAGGATGAGATGAAGATGTAATTAATGGACACAGGTATTGGTAATGACACTGTGGCCAGTGTAGCTCGTTTAAGCCTTTATTCTTGGTAGTACTTAAATATGTGCCTAATAGTGAGAATGTACTTCAGCATTTCTCTTCTGGGTGTTTGAGTCTTGGCTTGCTTTTATGAAAATTAATGATCTGTTCTACTTTAACACCCTGAATGGGAAATTGCAGAATGGCCTGTTTGTACAGCTCTATCATGAGAGCACTGGAGCTGGATCATAAAGAGCTTGTAGTTAAACCATCATTTGTGGGGAAAGATCCATGTGGAAATGGCCCTAATCTAATAAAAAAGATTCATGTATTTTCTCCGTACATTGTCCTTGGCTTAAAACTATTATGATCTGCTGTAAAAACTGCCATTTCATGTGTGCTTTGGGCAGAAAAGAGAATTAGGAAGCAGGGGAAGGATGTGGAATAATCACATAAATTTGTTCGGATGCACAGTTTAAAGGGGTGATTTGCAGGACCTTATGCAGTGCCTGCTCAGCAGGAGAGGCGGTGGGAGAGGATGGAGGAAATGGCTGCACTCCTGTGCAGATCTGTAATGGGAATGAGACTTTGGTCCCATTCTGGTGTCCACACCTCAGGCAGGACAAAGCTGAGGAGATGTGAGAAAATGCACTGAAACTTCTGTTAGAGATACAACTGCTGCTGCACAAGGAGACACTGAGAAGGCTGCTTTAACACACCTCTTTTAAAGGTGGGAAGCAGTAGGACTGAGATTTATAAACTCAAGGAGTTGGTGAATATAGAATTTGTAAAATAGAGTGCCCATGTACCCCTGAGCAGTGGATGTTAGCCTAGCTAGGATGGACACCTGTACAAATCTGTCCCGGTTAGAGCAGACCTCTGCCTGGGATCATTTATTTCACTGCTTAGACAGGTTTTCCCTCCTAGAGTGATGGCCTTGACCTATTTATGTGGCCTTCAATCTCTTTTTCCTGTGGGTCAGTGAAAGCTAAACTGTGCAACTTCTTTACCAGGAGATAGTAGGAAAATTATAGGAAAGAGGTTTTGTTATGGACCCCAATTTTGAGGTTGCTCAAACATTTATTTGCCTTACATGACTACAAACTATTCTTTCTGCTTGGTCAGAAGTGCACAAGAAGGACAGTTGCAGTTGGAAGGTCAAATATATCATTGATTCTCAACAAAATAAGAAGAAATTTGCAAAGAATATTTTTTCTTTCTCCTCAGTAGCTGCAGCCTCTTGCTCCCTGTATATTGCTCTTGTATGAAAGAGGGTTAACTTTCTTCCAACCCTTTAGACACATATTCTACCCCTTTTTCATGACAGCCAAGGTGTGCTCCGGGGACTGCTGATTGCCCGAATTTCCACATTTGCATGGTTCTGTATATTTAAAGGGAATATAAATTAATATGAGGTGGGATGAAATCAAGATGAAGAGAGAAGACTGCAAAAGCAATGGGACATTTTATGGCTAGTAAGAAGATGATCAAGTTTAAATACCCTTGTACCAGCACTCAGTTAAATGAAAATAAAGTGTGCACTGATGACAGGTTTGAATTTGGGGTAGCTGGTGAAGTTTCACTTTTCCTAATCCAAGATTTATTAATGCCAAGACAACACTATCCTAGGGTTCCTTGTGGAATTGCACCCTTGCATCCTTCGCCTATAAATCATTTATTTATACTATTTAAAAGTACATTTTGTAGGTTTTAAATTTGGGCTTTAGAAATCTAAATTATGGATACAATGATTGAGGAGAAAAAATAATTACAAGATTTATATATAATGAAAAAGCAAGGAACTGAAGACCTCCCTCTCCTCAGCACTGTTGTGTCCCTGTGGTCCCAACAACCCACATTCAAGACATTACACTTTCTGTCTCATCTGGCCTCACAGGCACTGTTATTACTTCACCTATTGAAGTTGATTCAGATTGCCCTTAAATCAGCCAGCATCCTTCTGTTAACTCTTGTCTGCCTGAATTGGTTCACACTTTCCAGGATCCCTGACAGATGAGGTCCCTACCTAGGTCAGAGCCTCAAACCACTCATTTTCTCCTGGAACTCCATTTCAGGAAGCGCCTCTGTAACACCACAAGTTGTCACAAATAGCAGAAGGATTACAAGGCAAAAGTCTTGTTGCTGCAGGAAATTAATTAACAGAGAAAACCTTTCTTTCAGGAGACCTCTGCCATCCAGTGTTGGATCTCTGTCTCTATTTTGCTTTTGCCTTATGTAAGCAAGACAACACTCTGCTTCTTTCTTCCCCAGATCTGGAAGACAGAGTTTGTTTAAAGAGAGTGCACTGTATTTTGTATGTTTTATTTCTTTCTGGATGATATATGTTCAGAGCATGACTAGAAAGAACTTCAGAGTGTGATCTTCCCTTTCCCATCTTACCTTTGTTGATGAGTGCTGACACAGACATTACTGTGGCCACTAAATTGTCCTCGTGACTGCTGAGATCACACACATGGGATGTCTTGGTGTGAGCACTTGTAGGTCCTTCACAAAATCAGATAGATGTCACTGTTTCACTTGTGTTCTGTCTTTTCAAGGTTTTCTCAGGTTTTTTTTCTGCTTTTAAAAGTAAAAAAAAATATTCCTGGATGCACTGGGGAATAGCCTGAGCTTTCCCAAGTGTTTTCCTGGTTAGCCTTTCCCTACATTAGCTGTAATGGCACTGACACTAGTCTGGAAATTGTTGATAGTTGGTTGAACTCCTGAAGCTTCTCTTAGAAGTCTACTTCTGAGGCAACCCTATCCTGATGGGTTATTTCTCTAATATTCATATTCATATTTTACCCATCATAGCAGGTGTGGTGAAACCATTGCCTCAAGTCCTAGTTTGGGGCCCTAACAATGGGACCATTGTATTGTCTTGTCAGACACCCCTTTGAAAAGCTAGTTGGGTCTATCCAGGTGTTTCATGCTAATATTCTTTCTCAGAGAAAGTAATTCTATTCTGGCAGATATGTCTTTCCTTGTAGGGTCAGTCTCTTTAGCACCCCTGCTTCAGAGTTTTCCTTTCTGTCAACACTTCTGGAAATGAGGGGTCTATAAGAAATTCTGTTTTAAACACACAACAAGCACAGCTTGTTAAATTGCAGTCGCAACATTCATAACGTCCAAGTTTAAACAAGGAAATAAATAGTTAAAGCACAGTACATCATTGTATTATTCTTACAATAAATATTATTTTCTATCAAGTGTAAGCAAACACTCAGTAAATCTCTTTCTCCTACCTTGATTTAACTGCTGGGATATGTATGACAGATTGCTCTAGGGGCTTATCACTCACTTGATACCTATAAATTCACAATTGTTGCTGTTGTCATAAATCTGTTAATTTCCTGTGCAGTAACTCTTATCCTTTTCTACTGCTTTCTTGGTTTTATGTTGTTGATAGTTGTGTTAACAGTATTAAAGTACTGAATAAGTACTTGATTAAAGGCAGTGAGGAAAGTGGTTGAGATGTGGACTGGTCTTTTTAAAAGTGTACATAATTCAGAACTTGCATATTTGTATCTGTTAGCTGCTTTGAATGCTCAGATGAAGGCCTAAAACAAGGTGACAGATTTGATGTTTCTCTTTGGAGAAAAGTGGAGGAATAATTTTATAACAAAACAGATAAGTTTCACTAAAAATCTGATTTTCATAAAGGAGGAAATATTTCTTGTCCCATATACAATTATACTTGGTTTCTAACCCTGTTATTCTGGTTCCTCTGGAATTCAAAGCTCTTGAAGTTGACTCTAATTTAATGAAATTGAGTTCTTACTTTAGTATAATACGTCAGAAAGATATTTAATAATGTTTAACATTTTAAATTGTATGAAAAAACCCAAGGAAGACAAAGAAACAGTTGGCCTTTAAAGTAAAAGTGTTGCAACCTGGTTTTTAAGTGGGATGCTTGGGTCCCAATGAGGCTGAGATGGGAATGTGTTCTTTTCTGTCCTGTGCAAGTTATTATTGGTTTTCATATCATCTGAAGCCTCTCATGGGGTTCATCATGACTTCCTCCCCAGCGATGTGATTCATGGGCTTGATGGTGAAGCAGTTTATTAATCTGCCTTAAACTCTCTGCTTATATGTAATGATTGTAGCCTGATTTATGAAGACTATTTTGTGCTGAATCCTTGAGGGGCTGCTTCTGGGGATTTGTCTGTCTTTTGTGGATTCCTTAGATAAAATTCTGTAGGCAGCACATGTATCAAGTGTATTTGAGAAGGTAAATATTGCTGATCCTTGTGGAAACAAATCAGGTATATCATGTATATATATATATATATAAATGCTTACATAAAAATTATCATGCAGTCTACTACCTGTGTTCCAGTTAAAATCCAGAAAAATCCTTCAAGGGTCATATGTTTTGGTTTTAGTGGGTTTTACCTTTTTTTTTTTTTTCAAGCTTCACAGCTGCCTGTGGCTCCACATGTGTTTATGATTTTAAATAATGCTGCAATAGCTGTATGTACCTTCATAACATTGTCCTCCAAAATTAGCATTAAATCCTTCATCCAAGGCGGAGTTGATAAATTTGAGTGCTTCAGCAGCAAATAACCTATTTAGAGGATGTTTATAATTTAAAAGCATTGTGCTAGTCATTTTGAAATTGCACATCAGCAGGAACAAAATATTGGATGTAGAAGAAACTGCAGTGACAGAACTGTTAAGGAAAATTCTTGTATTTTTTAAAAAAATACAAATGTTTGAATTTTGAAGTGCTCTCAAGAACAGAATTAGGAATATGTTATTAAGTGAGATAGCAGGGATTCCAGTGTGTACTGGGGGTAAAATATGAGTTCTCTACCAGTGTATTCACTAAAAATTCCCTTACATTGCTAAGAGTTTGCACTGAGGAAATCAAAAGCAAATCCACAGAGGAAAAAGGTTAGAAAGTTGTGAAGGGCTATTTGAGTGCACAAAACCCTCTGTCACTTGTTTTGTTGCAGTTGAGTAGAAGCTCTTTGCTCAGTTTGAGGTTTTAATTCAGGCTGTGTAACCTGTGCTGGCACAGGTGAGAATCAGGTGACGAAAGTCCTTTGGCTTGAGGGAGGGAGTTCAGAGGAGATGCTCTGAAAGCTTAGTTAAAAATTATTTCAGATTGACTTAGGGAGGGAATTGTCATGTGGCCTGAAAACTGGAATATCCAGCAACAGATACAAAGGAAAGATATCCAGTTGATCAATTTTCAGATATGACTAAGTATCTTTGGGTTTGATCTGGAAGAGAAATAAAGTGGAAGTTTCCAGAGGCACCTAAATTGAGGAAAATAGTGAGTGGTCGTGACGGTGGACAAGTTTAATTTTAAACAAGCACTGAGAAGCAGAAGAAAGGGGCAAAAAATATATTGAAAAAATTAAGGTTCAAGGAAGCGAGCTTTATGTATCTGGAAAATAATTTAGCTATTCAGTGGGAGGGAAAAATCAGCAAGACATCAAGGAATGAAACTGAACAGCAATTTTCATTTTATTATGCAGATGAAAATCTGGAAGAATTCTTTTCTGAGATTAGCAAATTATACCTTCCTGACACCTGAATGTGATTCCTATTGATGCATCTGCATGCAACTCCCTTTAATATCTGAGAACAAGGATTGTTGCAGAAAGTACAGGTGGTCTGAAATCAAGGGATGGCTGTGCACCCGTTTGCAGGCTTAACTGAACCTCTTTCCAGCCAAGGTCTTAATTATGTATTTGGTTTTAAACTGGCTGAAGTCCATGACCTTAAATTGAGAGTTCTGGAGGAAAGTGTTGGTGCTATTCACTGTAGAAGAAAAGCCTGGTATGTTACTCCAATCTGATCTTCCAGAAAAGCTGTTCTCTTACACACAGCCCTTGGGGAAAAATATTAATTCCCTTCCTGAACTGAATTAATCCTAAGGAAAGTGCATAGGTTAATTTTGCCATGACACATCACTTCTAACCTTGGACAAGACACTTAAAACACCCACTTCACTGTTAGCATATGCTTAAAATTGACACTTCTTCTTGTTCATTCCAGCTGGAAACCCAGCTGTTTCCTGTGACTTGTCTGAATGATGGTAGTGTAGACTCTGGATATTGCTGTAATTTGAATAATAGCAGGGTGGAAAAGAAGGAAAACCAGAGGTCAGAAGGAAAAACAATGTTTTAGGTGCACGTTGGAATGTCCTTTAAACAGAGGAGCTTCCATTACTTGGCCTGGAGAGTGAGGCATTCAGCAGTGCCTGTTGCTGGCATTGAGTCTGCTGAGAGCCACAGGAAACAGATCAGAGCACACAGGAAACACCAAGAGGCAGAGTCTGTGTCTATCATAAAGCTTAGAGGGTCACTGGCACTTTGCTGTCATTAACTGAGCTGCTGATCTGCTAATTAAATAGTATGCTCATTGTAATACATTTACATTTGAATGAATTTTTATTTATATAATTCAGGGGACACTTTTCCTTTCATGGCTCCTCCTTTTGGGTTTTTTGTGTTTTATTGAGATTGAAGCAAACACAGTTCAGTGTTGACCAAAAGCCTCAGGCTGACAGAAATGAAGTAGCTGCTCATAGTCTCAGCTGTTGTTCTCCAAATTACGATGTCAAATGCCAGAATGCCTTTTCACCAACTTCCCTCAATTTTTTCCCCTCCTCATCTTGCTGACAGAGTGCAGCACACGCACACCTTCCCCTGTGACAGCCTCATAAATCCATGGGTTGAAGTTGTGTAGGGGATGGACAATATGTCACCTAATGAGAGACAATAGACTCAGCTAGGCCAGGGCCAGCGAAGGAAGGGAGGAAGGAAGGAAATATTGATGTGCAAGGAGATGAGCAGGACTGATAGGTGGGCAGAGAGGTGGTCAGAAGATCTTTGAGAGGCTCCTGTGTTACACCAGATATAAATGCAGGCTTGTGGTCTATCTGTGTAGAGCAAGAGACCGCCTCATGGGAGTGGGTGAATATTCCACTGTGTTGATGCCGGTGTGGTGACAGTGGGCTTTGGCAAATTCTTGTCCTAACTTTGTCATTTATTGCTGATTTGGCAGGAATATTGGTCTGGAACTTATACTTTCCCATACTGATTTCTCAGCATGTACTTTTCTCTCTTCAGCTTGTGGTTTTGTGGTCTTTTGTGGTCTTTGTGGCAGAATGACATTCTCTGGCTAAGGACTTTAGACCTTGACTACATATAGACTAAAAGGTAATATAGTTGCATTAAAAGAGCCCCAACAAAACCTTCAAAAAGTTCTACTGTGTTATCTTCCATGATATATATTAGATTCCCAAGCAACCACATAATCACCTTGTCCTTCTTCCTTGCCCCTTGCTTCTCCTTTACTGCTCTGTTGACTTTGTAAGCTCTTTTGCAGGAGTGGACTAATCTTCACAGACATTCATAGACATAAATCTGTGTTTATATTACTGTTAAACATTGTGTCTGTATGCGAGAATTCCTGAGTGATTCCTGAGTATCCTTCATTGTTGCAACTGTTGACACCAGCTTTTCTTTGTGCTTTTACACAAGAGCCTTACTTGCTAGGTAAGAAGGCCTCATGCCCTTCACGTGTTGGTGATAGCTTTGGTGTTCCAAGCCAAAACAACAGCAGAGAGTTGAAGGTGAAACCAACAGATAAGGGTAGAAGAGGGATTTGGTGCTGCTCTCACTTCAGCGACTTTGTTACCTGGAGCCTTCTAACCTCAGATGCTGCTGCTCTTATTCTGTTGTCACTGTCTTTTTCCATTTCAATCTAAAACTGCCCATGGCTGATCACAGTTGACATGTGTCACTGTGGAGATGGGTTAGAGAACTTCACAATCTTGCCCACCCAGAAAAACCACAGGGACATTTTGCCTGTGTTTTACCCTCTGTGGAGTTTTGGGCTATTTGCTGAGTACTAGGGGCATCCAAGGTGGCAACCAACAAAGAAATCTGTAACTTTGTACTTTTGGTGTGAAAAAAAAAACAACCTTTTTGTTTTAAATTGCTGGAGTACTGCAGGTTACCCTCGAAGCTTACAGGTCAAACCTCAAAGTCCTTGCTCCCTCAGAGTTAAGAAAGGATGAAAAAGCAAATAAAGGTGTGGAGGTAAAAGGGATCAGCGCAGGTTCACCCAGCAGGTCAGTACTTCTGCTGGGACTGCAGCTGAAACCTGAGGCCTTCCAGATCAGTCTCTGCCTCATCTCCCTTCCATGCTCAAGCCACCTGGGCAGTGATGGAGACATTCAGCTGCCTGGACAATGTGCAGTTTGGCTGTGCTGCTTTAGACTCCCCAGTACTGGAGAAGGTCTGGTTGTCAGGCCTGTTCTGCACTCCCTGGAGTGAATTGCTCTACACTGACTGCTCATCTTCGAACATTCTGAAAACGTGACGTGCTGATCCCAGGCTGCTGGAGGGAAGTGCTGCAAGATGGTATCAGGATGTCTCTCTTCCAGACAAGGCCATAACCAAACAGTTTGTGCCCCATCCTGCTCCCTCAGCCTGCTGCTCCTGTCTTCCCCTGTTCCACTCACAAAATGCACAGGCACTTGTCATTTCCACATCAATGGGGACAGCTGTACTTTCTGGTGTGTGTGCCTAGAAGAACTGGTGCTCTGCTTTGTTGGGGGTTTGGTTTTGCTCAGAAAAAGTCTGCCTCAGGACATAACAGGAATGTACAGATTTTCTCATGGTAGTTCACTGTCTGTCACACATTGCTCAAGACTTTTTCTTTCTTGACATGAGTAGGTGGAACCCAGCAAGTTTCTGACCTGTCTGCACTGCAAACATTTAAGTCTTTTTCAAGGTAGAAAGTATGCTAATTATTTTCTTCATTATAAATGAGGTAAGGTCTTTCAAATAGGACAGACAGGTGGTAAATATTTTTTCAAAACCTTGAAGTGACTCAATTTTTATGTTTAGTGAACAATATTCTGTGTCTACAAGCACAGAGGAAAATTATGTTGGAAGAAACAGTTTCTTGTGGCTGGATTTCTGGCTCTGGAAATTAGTGGATGCACCCCCCACTACCTGTATTCCTGCCATTACCATGAGCTCCTTTCTGAAGACTGAGGGTCAAACACAGGAAATGTTCACAAACATCTAATGAGAAATTTCCTAAATACTGAGAACTTTCAGAGTGAGTGAGCTGCTGTCATACTTATGAACAGGAAAGATGACATTACCAGGAAAGTTTAAGTTGTACACCAAGATTCTGAAGAGCAGTTAATAGGCTAAAGAAGCAAAGCTCATGTTTAGAGATTCAGGATTTTCTCTCCGGTAACTGCTGTCCCATTAGAATTGTTGTTTAGATGTTAAATTCTGGAGACGTAATCTAACTCAGTATTTTAGTGCCATTGTGGTGTCCAAGGTAGTAAAATCTTAGAGGTCATCTGATCTATCTGTGATCCATCAGCACAGAAATGCACCTGAAGAACAGACTGACCTTAAAGTATTCTTTCCTTCTCCACTTGCATAGATTATTCTGAGATCTTTGAACAGTAAGACAAGCCCAGTGAAGACAACTACAAGAATGGAATACGCTACACTCAAGGACTTCCTTCTTGTGACACATTCTGTTCCCATCTCGGAAACCCACATGATCAGTTGGCCAAGGGTAAGTTTATTAGGACAAACACATTCCAGGAACTGTTTTAGCTTATTTTCTGAAGGAAAAATTGAGTTTGCTGCCTGCCAGGGCAATTCCTCCTACACAGCAAAATCTCTAGAAAATAATGTCAAGTTTTAAGCACTCCAGGCAAAAGGTTGAAGATCTGAAGGATAACTTTCAAGAAGTTTCATGAAAATCAGTGGCTTTTTAGAAACAAGAGACTCTTGACTGCTACATCCTCAGGCCTGTGCTTCATCATTAGAATATTTCTGGAAGTGTTGGATATTCTGCAATTGTCCAGTAGCTGCTGGGATTCCCTTTCTACTGGGAGCAGCTAAGGGGTTAAAAAGGTGTCCAATTATGTCAGACAAAAAACCACAGAAAATATTGATTAAATTATATTTGTGGCTAGCAGACAGAGAAGGAATTCCTGATTTGTTCTGGAGTAACAAATTCAAATAAATTTTTACTCTGCTAGCTAAAATTAAAATTGCAATAGAGGTAAATAAAAACACTGAATCTACTTAGGGTTCTTTTTTAAAAAAAAATTTATTGTCAAGTCAAGAGACTGTTTAATCTGCTCTCCCGAGTATAGCAGTTTTTCTCTTACCTCATCTTTCTCCAATATAAGTAATATATTGGGCTCATGATGTATAAATGAATCAAAAATGTCTCATTTCATATGGCCAGCAGTGGAGTTTGTAGGCATTTCAATTGAGCCATTTAAAAAATTTATGAACACACTTCTGCCAAGCAGAAATAAAACTGTTTTCTTTTGCTTTCTGTAACTTCACCCGAAGAAACAATAAGAAAGCACAATTTTTTTCCAGTCTATTTATTTTTGACCATGCCTAAAAAATAATAGTAATACTCCTAACTGCCTAGTCCTTCTATTAGATAAACAAATAATCCAAAAATGAGCCTCTTCCTTCATTGCACTTGATTTGTGTCCTGTAAGAGAGTGATTGAGGGAGTTTGAGCAAATTAATGCTTTATATCAGCCCCTTTAGATTAAATTTCTGAGACAATTGTAGGCAACTCAGGCGAAAATTAATGGCTAATTTAATTTGACCTTTTTAAAATGCAAACACTTTAAGTAACTGCCTTAAATATCTTGCATAGGATGCTTGGTTTAATAAATCTAGTTTGCTTTCTTTTATTTGTTTTATTGCTTATTGTGTGCTTTCAAAGTTTTCTCCAGCCCCTTCCCTAATGTAATGGAATTGGAAGGGAAAGCAGATGGCTGTCAGATGGCAATGCAGCTCTGACACGAACCAAAATGAGTAGGCTTGGGTATTATTTAGCAGTCATAAACCAGATGCCTTCTCACTGTTTCATGATGTTTTCACAGAGGTTCCAGGATAGATCACGTTCCCCCTCATTGAACAGTGCTCTTGGCCTCTTCCTCATGGAAATATCCTCTTCTTTTGCTACCACAACAGTCATGGAGAATTAAATTCAGAAAAAGAATCAAGCATTTTCTCACAGTTTTCAAAATGAAAGATAAGCATTTTTATACTGATTTTAATTGCAGCTGCAGCCTCAGCAACCCCACTCTCATCTTTCCTCCACTGAGCAGAGTGGTCACTGCACTGGAGGGGCTCGTCAGGACTGTGCCAGGGCTCTTGGCCTTGCCTGCCTGTGGATCTCCACCTAGGCCACAAAATTAACCATTTCCCACCTTTGTGGAAATAAATTCTTTGCAGAATTGCTAAATCTGTGAACCACAGTGACAGAGACAAAAATGCGAGGAATGTCTCTCTCTAGTCCTAAGCACCTGTGAGGAGATGAGTGGGAATGGGGTGAGGTCAGTAATCCTAACGTGGTTCAGAGCTTCACCAAGGAGTAAAAAAGCAATACTGGCCTGCAAAAAGGAAACTCTTTCTATTGAAAAGAAATTAGAAATCACCTGAAAGGAAAAAGTTAGGAAATTAAATCTCTGGGCTCAGCATGGAGGCATATAAAGAGCACCTTATTAGCATCACAGATGGGACAGTGTGCACACCCCAGAATGTAAAAGGAAAAGAATTAGAGGAAAATGGGAGCCCCAGTAATGTGTTCAAGAGATAAGATATGATATTTTATTGAACTAAAATATATTCTTTAGAAGTACACTTGAAATTTAAACAATTCTAATTAAATGAAAGGGACTTTGGCAGATAAGAGAAGCAAGGCAGAAATTTGAAGAACTAATTTTCAAAGGTACAAAGACAAGGAAAAACTGATATAAGGTGATCGGAGGTAACCTGCCTGTTGGAAAAAATCTCTGGATCTGTTGGACCTCTGGAGCAGAAAGAGAGCAGCTGGAACCCTGGCAGCTGCAGAATGGTACAAGTTTCTTTACAGGCCAAGAGGGTCCTGCCCTCCCTGGGCCAAGAGGAGGTTTTACATTTCACTTTAGAACATGTGGATTCTTTCTGGGGAGGAAATTTTTAAGCCCAGTAAACTTTATTTTGGGGTTGCCATCTTTGAGATAATGAACACTAAGATGAATGAGTAATGATGAATTGTTGTCCTATAGTAGCTGTACGTGGGCTGAGTCATGGAGGGGCAGGTAGCATTATTTTAATCCATAATTCATTTTATCAGCTTCAGTTTACAGATCTCTTTTTGTTGACTTCTCTCTGTGCTGGAAATCTGTTTGTGAAGCTCTTCTACCTTCTGGCCTTGATCAATTCAGCCTGCAACAACAGTTAGGCTGGATTTTTCCCCGCCTTGTATCTTCATTTTCCCGAGTCTAAGCAGTTTCTATTCTTGTGCTTTAAAATCTCAGTGTAATTCTCATTTGCACTAAATAATCTCTCAACATTTTGCTGTTTTGATTTAGGTCCCCTTAGACCCCTGTTTTGTAGATACAACTTCCACTAAAGTTGGACAGAATAATAAGGATTGATTCTGTTCCACTGAATTGAATGAGATTTTGTCATTAATTTTTCTGGAAAATGGCTCATATTCTAAATCTGTGAGGAAAAAGCCCCAAAGTTTTCTGCTGTTGGTATTAAGCAGTTCTAAAGTTGCTTGAATTAACTATATATATATTCACTCTTCCCTCACAGCTCTACTTCATCAGTTTTGTTACTTGTGTTCAGTTATCAGAAAGATATTTAGCTTTGCTGAACCCTTCAGAGCTTTCTCCAACAGCATATGAAGGAAATATGAAAGGTATTCTTGTGGCATTGTGGGACAAGGTTTTTGTTAAATTTATCCTTTAAGTCACATTTGGACAGAAACCCCACATCTGATTCTTTGCTCAGCTACTTCTATAGTGATAACTGCCCACCCATTTACACTTTCTTGGTTTGACTTAAAATAATCATTAAGATAACTGTCATTTCTTTGTGGCTATATATGGGTTTTCATAATAATATTCCAATTTCTTAGCTCTCAGAAACAACAGCAATAATAATAATGATTGCTGATAATACGAGTTGGTTCTGTGCAGCTGCATAAATTGCTTTATTTATCCAGTTGGCTTTTACTGATTAGGGAGATTTTGCAGGTTCATCAGAGATGAATTATAAGTCTGTCTTTACAGACAGAAAATACAGGCTGTTAACAAGCTCAAGCTTATAGTGTGCCTGAGTATGGTCCTGTTTTAAAATGCTAAATGTTTTCTGCTTTTTTCTTATTGCTGTTGACAGAGTGAATTATTTAATAGTCACCATCTAAATGAAATGCTGACAATAACACTCATTTAGGTTGGATATTAGGAACAGGTTTTTCACCCAGAGGGTGGTTGGGCACTGGAACAGACTATCCAGGGCAGAGGTCACAGCACCAAGCCTGACAGAGCTCAGGAAGCATTTGGACATGGTATGACTCTTGAGGGTGGTCCTATGCAGGGCCAGGAGTGGGACTTAGTGATCCTTGTGGGTCCCTTCAAATTCAGAAGATTCTGTGATTCTGTGATATAAGTCCAAACCTATCATGTTAGCAGCTTTTATTCCCCCTTTTTTTTTTTTTTTTTCCCTTTTCACTTCACAGAATTATCTGTTTATTTAGTTCTGACTCCCTCATCAAAACAGTCCTGAACAGCTCTGGTTAATCAGCATCTAAGCATCTGACAACTTTCTAGATACAAGGACAGAATGATAAAGGCTGATTGAGCTGAAGTTAATTTCCATTCGGCTTTTGTCTTCTAATTATTGAGCATCAAAACCTTTCTACCACAAAAGGCCTGCAGGGCCCTGCCTTAGGCAGGACATAGCTCAGTAGAGTTTAGCAACCTCAAAAGAAATGTTACAGCTCAAGTGATTCGGAAATATTTGAAAGCTGAGAAACTCGGCTGCTTATGATAGTATGAGGAGAATTATCAAACACCCCCAAATTTACCAGGTGTGGGGCATGTGCTCTCTTGTTTGACTGGTTCTAAATGAGAGGAATTGAAATCTGCAGAGGTTTCTTTTGACATTCTCATTTAGTGCCCACATAGCTGATAGCCATTTTTAACTCTTTGGATAAATTTTTTAAAATGCAGGAGAAATTTCTAATTAAGTTTCAGTTGTTTAGGAAAGGACTCCCCCTACCAAGGAATTTTTTTATAGATCTTAATATGGAAACAACCTTGATTGTTACCTGTGATTTCTGTTTCTGAAGATGTTCGCAAAATCAGGAACATTAGGCTCTGGTGGCATTTGTTGTACTTTTTAAGTAAAGAAATCCACCACTAGAGAGCTGTGTCATTAAAAAAAAAAGAGATTTTCTAGAATCTTAGAAAAGAGGTCGGAATCACTGCTTTTCTCACATCAGAAATCAGGAATCCATCCCAACTTCTCTCATGAATTCCTTCATATCATGTTTGCTCTTGTTCTTTAAGAGTTATTCAGAGTAATCTCTTTGGTGCAGTTGGGAATTGAGTCCATTGCCCAGCTTCCCAGGTTGGAATGGAAAAGGTGGCTAGGAGTGTTTGGACTGATTTTTTTTTTTTGATGTATGATGAGTGATATGTTCCAGTAGTTTTGGGCAGTACTCAGGTCAGACACCATGCAGGATGTGAAGGCTGTCACTTTACTTGCACGGGTGAATGTGGTGCCTATAAGGATTCTTCTATACGGCCACATCTTTCAGCTGTAGGAAAACAAAAAAAATATCTTTTTGTAGAAAGTGTACTTTCCATGCAAACTTCCCAGTTGAATTTTAGTGCCACAAACAAGGTAAAACATACTGGAGTCGCTTAAAATGGAGCATTTATTTACAGTACGTATTTATCTGACTCTGCTGTGAAAAGTTCAAAAATTCAGATGGGCCTTATTCCTAAAACCAGAAGGCAGAATAGTTCAGCAGCATAAATTTGCACTTTCCATTTCTTCCTTTGGCCCAAATAGCGTTCATCTATTTGTTTTTTTGAACATTTGTTACTTTTGCAGATTATAAACATTTTCCCCTTTTCTCCTCTTGATGCATGTATTTACCTTGCAGTAAAACCAGCAAATCTCTAAGGGGAAACAAGTCTCCAAGAGCCTTTAGAAAACTCATGAACTGTGTGTTTTGTTTAGTTTCTTTCCAGTGGTAGCCTTTGTTTTTAGCTGACTTCATTGAAGATGCTCGGAAGACTCATGTAAGATTCAAGGTTAGTTAGGCCAGACAGTTTCACATCTCTCAACAAACTTACTGGACTTCTTAATTAACTACAGACTCTCTTGTCACATGGTGATTGTTACCAAAAGTCTCTTCACTAATGTATAGATGCCATATGTTTTACTATTACTTAATTTTCCTTTTTTCCTTTTTTTTTTTTTTTCCTTAGTGATGCTGCAGCTAAGTGATTCTGGCTGGAAACCCATACACAAGAATAAAAGCAGCTATAACTCAAAGGTATAGCTTTCCTCCTATGGAAATTAAGTTCTTATCACCTTAGTGCCTTATTCACAAAGGCCTATATTTGTAGCACTATTTATCTTCCTGAAGGGAATTGTATGAGGCCCTGGAGATGAATAATAGCTTTTCTTAATCAGCCTTTTGAAAGAGCATTGTCTTGCCTGTCTTTGTTAGAACATCAGCACAGTTGTGGGTGTTTTGTAGCATAATATGAAACAAGGTGCTTGCAGCTGAGAGCTTGTAATTTAAACAAAGAAGAAGCAATCAGAAAAGGGGCTGGCAAGCACTGGCACTTGAAATTCAAGGGCTGAATGTTTTCCACACTGAGGGCAAGAGTGAGGGGAAGAATCAACAAACACCAAATGGGCAAGAGTCCTCTGGTGCTTGCCAATGTAATCTGCCAGGTACTGCTAGCAGGCTGGGCTGGCACAGATTCAGACATTGCAAGTTTATGTAGCTTCTCCTTGCCTGTTTCTTTTGCTGTTATATTCCATTGATCTCTATCTCACTGTTATGTAAAGATTTGACCTATGTTTGCTCTAATATGCTTGGTCCCCATTTCTGTTGCTTTTCCTGCTCTAGATAAATGGTATCCCTCAGAAGTAAAAATAATTTAAAAATAAAATAAAAGAAACAACATTTTACGACACAACTCCCATCATAGGTAGTACATTTTCAGTACATGATAAAACCGTGCATTTTTCACTTTAAAACTTGGGTACTTGTGAGTGACAAAGAAGTAACTCTTAGGAAATGTATGACATGGCATTGATGTATTTGGAGCTCAAGGTTGCTGTTTTGTCTGCACTGTTGATGGTCGGTGTGTGCATATCCTCTTTGTGTTACAAACCTAGGTCTCATCATTTCTTCTGCTGCATCATCAGCTGCTTCGTGGTTTGAATTTTTGTTTTCAGTTTCTCCTTACTCAGTGTAGTGGTTTGAGCCTCTCTTTATTGAAATGCATCTTGCTAATTTAAAATTTTCTTTCCAATTTATCAGATCCATATTGGGCTCTGATTCTGTCCCTCAGCCTACTTGCACCCCACCATCTCCTTATGCTGATTTTACAATTATACCCTCCAGTCCATCATCCAAGACAGTAAGGAAATATTAAATAGAATCTGGTAGTCGGTGGATGGTGGGCAGAAGTGAGTAGGCTGTTGAGGGCCCAGAGATGTGGCACTAGGCTAGAGAACCATGGCTCTGCTAATTAATTTTTCCTTCTTTCCCAGAAAACTGGAGACAGTGGACTTACTGGTAGGCTTGCAAAATTCCAAGGCACATTTTATGCAGGCTTTGCATCCCAAAATTGTTTTAAATTGCAGCAAACACCTTTATCTTCATGCTATAGTTGCAGAGGGCAAAAGGCAGGCAGCAGGTTGGTGATAAAGCCAGAGCTGGCAGTGCCCTTCCCTCAGCAGCTCTGGGGGCTCCATCCACTGCTCTGCCCAGCTTCCAGGGAAGGTGTCTGCCTTCCACATGGGTTTCCATGTGCCCTGCAGAAAAGCTGGTGAAGGAAAATCAATTGTGCACAGCAAGCAGGCACCTCCTCTACCTTCACTAGCATTCCTGAAATGCCCATTAATTGTTTTGTGATGCTGATATTGCTAAGAGCAGAAGAGGAAGGATAAAAGGCAAATTATCTAGAATTATCACACTACCACATAAAACCCTTTAATTTGCTCTCTTGCCACTCCCCAGCTGTAAGTGGGTGATATAGAGCACCTCTGTGATGCAAGCTGTGTCCACCTCATCTCTGCTATTTGTTACACACAGGCAAGAGCTGAGTACTGCTATTTCATGACTGTTGATTCAACATAAGTGAATGTGTCACAGTGTGTGTATTTATCTGTGTATTTCTCTTGTCTCTCAGCTCCTGCAGCTGGAAAAGTGTTTTGAGGTTGAGCTCAATGGTGAGGATTTGAAGGCTGGGGATTTGGGTGGGAACTTGATCTTTATTTCAAAACAAGTGATGGTAAAGGCTTTGGTGCTTTCTCTGCCTTAGATGTTTTGAAGTTCTGCTGTTCTACTCTTGTATAAGAAAGAGAGAACAAAAGAGAAAGTGTTGCATATTTACTCTGTTTGCTTTTGGGTAAAATGAAAACTTTTTTTACCTTGAATCTAAAGAATTGTACTTTGAGTCTAAAGATTAAATGCATTTCAGGAGTGAATTGGCTGTTTAATAAGAAGGATTGTTATTATTTTAAAATCAGAATTAGAATAGATTGAACTAGAATTTACCTCAAATCAATTTTCCAGGTAAAAACATGTATTGCAACAGGTGTTATGATACTTCATAACTCTCAAATTCTTCTGGGATGAACTCAGGCTTAGAATGAAGAAAAATCCCAGAGACCTGACTGATAGGAATTTTCAAAGATTTCTCCTCTCTTAGGCTACAGAGGGTAAATATTTAATCCTGATGCTAAAACTAATCCCAGGTATTGAAATCTGAGTCAGAGTTTGCATTTATCAATGCCAGGGAAATATCTATCATCTGTCCCCCCCCAAAAAAGGTTAGACTAGTAAAGACCTGCTTAGAAAGGCAGTGAAGAAAAAAGAATGAGTTGCTCTTCATGCAGCATCACTACAGTAGTCTGCAGCTGCTAAATTACATCTCTTAATGTCTTTTCAGCCAAAATTCCTATGCAGAGCAGTTCTGCTGTCCTCAGGCAGAGAGCACACAAAGGAATGTAGTTCAGGGTTTTCTTTCTGTGGTGAAACCAAGCAGAGTTGGCAGATAGCTCTGACTTGAAATTTTAAGGTTGCCCTATATTGCTGAGTGCACTGAACAAAGGAAAATCTCAATGAGAGACCTGAAACACTGACCCTCTCTTCTTTTTCACTGTGTGTTTCATATTTATTGGAGGACTTCTGGGAGTTCCTCCAGTCCTGGGAGAGAAGATTCCTGGCAGAGCTGACCTTAACAGAGACATGGACCTACTTTTCAAAGGACTCTGTGTCTGTGTGGGTTCAACAGCAATTTCAAGATTTTCATGTGCATTCTGAACTGCAATATAAAGGTCATTGATGACCTTTCTTACTGCTTGCTGTGGGGAGATGGATGTAGATGCAATATCTTTATTCTTATTTTGCTGAGTTCTTCGCAAGTCTTGAACTGCAGGGTGAGAGAATGTCACTGTTTGACTGCCTCTTCTCAGAGTCTACCAATGCTGGGTTTTGTAAAAAATACAAAGAAAATCTTCTACCTCACTCTCCCTTCCTCTCTAGATTTCATACCCAGTTTCATTATGTTGTTTTACCAACTTAATTGCAATTTGTCCCACTCCACAGAAAGTAAAATAAAGCTGTTTGTTTGCAGAGATGCTGTCTCTCATTTCCAGGGAGGTTGGTGCGTTCAGCCCACCCGGCGGCAAACAATGGCCAACCTCATCTTCTTCCTGTGCTTTTGGCCCTATTTGTTACTGAACAGGGACAGCCTACCCTAAAATATGCCTACACAAAACTTGAGTATTCTGTGTATGCAGATTGAATGCAAAGCAACAAGATTCATGGGAGGATTGTCTCTCCTGCTGTGTGTGAGTTTTTTCGATAGGAAGGTCCTATAGTGAGTGTTTCAACATTCATTGCTACTCTACTAAGCTCAATTTGTACTTAAATTTTGTGTGCTCCACATTGTGGGGCACCGACCTGCAAAGCAGACTGCTGGAATTTGAGTGAAACAAAATAATCAGTCAAATTGACAAAGCTGGTCATCTCTTCTGTTTTGGAGAGGCAGCACTATTTTGAAAGCAGCTGTCCAGCAATAGAGGAAATGTTTGACATTGCCTCTGTCCCAAGGTTGTCACAGTGATGAAGCCTTCCAGTGACTTATGTGACTGTCCCCTGTCTGAATATGGCTCTTTAAGGGGTTAATGCTGCTGTGCTGTAATAGATTGGGGGTGTGATGCTGTTCAGTGTTGTAGGAAATACAGCCCTCTCAGAAAGTTTGGGAATGCCTTGGCAGTAGCTATAGGTTTACACCTGTCTGTGTTTTGCACATGGGATCTGAACACGGATAGAAAATAATGTCTAATTTAGAGCTCTGCTTGCTGCTATGTTTAATGTGTTTATTCTGGCTGGCAGAATATAGTTTATTACGTTAACAGTCCTGAGGGGGCTGCATTAGGCTGTTCATGTGAATTATGAGGCAATCTGATGTCTTCCCTCAAAATATTTTGAAAAACTGACCAAGTGTGCAAATTTTAACTGTCCTTCACATGCTTGTCCCTTGCCCATTTTGCAGCAATGTCTTGGTAGCCACAGCTGCATTGCAGGGGTCACTCAGAGAGCTCAGAGAGATGAATGCTGTTAGGATTTTTCTGCAGCCCATTAGGCACGGGCTCTCTGTCTTCAGTGTCAAATGACTGTCTTTCTGTCTATTTTTTTTTCTTTTTTTTTTTTTTCCTCTTGGAAAAGACATTTCTGTGGGGACTGCAAGGAAAATTACTGTCCCTGCTGATGTTTAAAACCTGTCTGATTGCCTCACAAAGCTGTAATTGAGTACAGTATGTTGGTCAGTACTTGTAGTATGTCTTTTTCTTTGAAAATGACACTCTTCAAGAAAGGTCTAATGACAAAGGGAAGCTCATGGGGTTCATTGCTCTGCTGCATCACAAGTTTTCTTTCCTCTGTTTCCCTGGGCAGAGGCAGACTTATTTTACTGTTAATGGTTAGGATTCAGAGGGGTATAAGCAGGTTTTTCTTCTAAGCATGGAGGTCTATGTTTTTTGGTTTGGCAAATCTGTTCTGTGGAGAGTGTAATGAATGTTTAATCTCCTTTCTCTTTAATCTCTGAACAGAAACCTCTAGCTGATGCTACAAAATTATTTCCATTCTATTTCAGCTCTTCCATTGCCTATTAATTTGCAAGATGTTCAGTTTCCATAATGAAACAGTCTCCCACCCTCAGTAGATTCCTGGGCAACATGACTGCTTAAGAAGGGTTGAAGCTAGTTGAAAAAAACAGTAGTCCAGGATTTCCCTGGAGTGCCTTCCTCCATTTTTGATTTAGCCAATTTTAAGACAGAGAAATCATCAAAGCACTCCGTGTAATAAATTAAGGTGATTAGTAGGCATGCACTGATGTTCTAGGTCAGATAGATATGGAAAATAGTTAACTAAAAAGAAACATTTAAAAATAAACACCTTATTGGCATTGCCTTCTCTGACTTGGATGATTTTTTTCCATCTCTAAGGCTATTGTATGCTTTTGCACATCTGTGTGAATCAATGAAGCATTATGTCCTGTTACATCTTGGGAAATGTGAAATTCCCCTTTGAAATCTAATTCCTCCATCATAGCTACTGGCTATGATTGCTTTCCACTGTATATCATGTTCTCTCACTGGGCATGGTCACTTTCCTCCCAAGTTATTGCTGTGAAATCTGATTCTAATCTAGCTCTCCCAACAAAGAAGAATTTAAAAAAAATTTAAATGTAGGAGCTACTAAAACTAATTAGAACCCAAATTTATTAAATTCCAGCTCTGATCATTCTCACTTTTGATAATTCCCCAAGGAGAAGATCACTTACATAAGAGACAATGATAAAAAACTCTTTATATAAAAAATTAGTATGTAGGAAAAGGAAAAAAATCCTTGGGATTGAGAATAGTGTGGGAGCATCAATTCTTTCTTCTTTGCTCTGTTGCCAGTTTGGAGTTTTGTTTTTGTGCTTTTCTGGGGGAACAGTGTCTTTTATTCAAGCAGTTCACCTTGTTCTGCCTGTCACTGATTTGAAGCTCTCAGAAATGTAAAGATTGGGGGTTATCCAGCTCTTTTATTCCTTCCAGAGGTGATAATATCCACTGCTGAAAAGCAGCGTGCTCTGTATTGTGTGTGCTCTCACTCACCAGGAGTCCGCTGTTCCTCCCTGCTATTGTGCTTCCCCAAAACCTCAGGGAGGGGGGTTTTTCTCTGCTGAGACTCTCTGATGGGAGATATTTCCCTTCACTATGATATTTTTATACCTGCAGCTTCGAAAATGTGCTCACCTACTGATGTCTGATGGGTTTGAGTGGGGGGGACATATGGTGTCCCAGTGACAGGCATTGGGTTTCCCTGACCTTAGAGCGACCCAAACTCCAATTCCCACAAACAAACCCAGGTGCCAGGTCAAAATCTAACAAGGAGCTAATCCTGGTTAGTGCACTTAGTTGAAAAGAACCCTTAATCAGTCTATATGTACCTTCCTGACTCAATACCCTGATATTCTGTACACCCATTATAATTTTTCCCTCTTTCCTACTCCCAATTTGATTTGCTGTTGTCTCCTATAGTGGATGACACTTCTGTAGCTCTTAAAAGAGCTTTGATGCTTATGTGCTAAAGTACTTTGCAAATTAAGGAACTAAAGCACTTTTGTGTGTAGGAGTCATATTTAACAAACAAGATATTAAAGTAACTTGCAGCTGATGACACATCACCATAATTGCTGGGATAGATTGTGCAAAACCAGGCGAGAGTTGGCCCTTGAAATAATGATATGTTTTTCACTTAATTACAGTAACACTTTCAGGATCCAAGGGCAATTCTTTTTAGCAGTAAAATATTTATTGACTCTCAGCTTCAGGTGAACATGTACATTTTTCGTGACATTCTCTTTTTATAGGCAGAAATCCCAGCAAAAGTGCTCCATGCTTAGCTGTGTGAAGAATGGGAGGTATGAACTAGAATGTTATTTCTTTCTGAATCTGATTGAAACATGCTTTTTAAAAATACCTAGATAAGAAATTAAGTCCTTTTTTGGTCTGTTTTTAATGACAGCGAAGCTTTTATAATAATTTTAAAGTTTGTTTTGAACTGCTTTTACAATATCAATGATAAGACAGTACAAAAAATGTTTCAAATATAAAATAGTATTGAAATGAGACATACAAATTTTAAAACAAACTATTGGGGGATATTTTGCCGACCAAAGTCCTATTTTTGCAGGATACTGAGTGTTCATTTATCTCCATTTCATGATATTTAAAAAAAATTCTTTTGAAAAGTCTCTTGACAAATGCCTACTCAGCATCCCAAACCAGAAGCATATGTTTCTTTTGTTCATTTTGAAATCTGGGTTTTAGCTGGGAAAACATCCAGTGGAGTGCATTAAGCTTTCACACATCAGGTAGCTCATTTTCAATCTGACCCTAATTGTAGGTGTTGACTGTCTAAAATGATGGCTCTGAGCAAAGCTCCTCTCAGGAGCTCTACTGTTGCTTCATAGAGTAACATCTGCTCCTTTTTTGGTAAATTTTCACTTAATTTTCCTTCTTCTTAGAAGTGAAAATTAATAAAATTCTCCAGAGTTTTGCATCTTTAAATTTTTTTAAGCTTTTTAACAATGACCTGCTCATCTTCTGAAAATCTCTCTCTATAAAAATACTTCATTCATAACATTGAGATAGAACAGTTTTCAAGAATAATCAACAAAAGTGAGGAATTTTAATTATGTTTCTGCACTATCTTCTTTCCTCTGGAGTCTTCTCACACACAGTACTCCACACAGCACTTTGCTGATGTCAGGATATTTGTAGTGATTTAGGAGCAGTTGTGCCTTTCTCTGAATTGTGTCAATGAGCTCCAGTTTTCAAGATAATAAATACTATAAAAACCTTTGCAAGGCAAAAATACTGCGTAGGGATTAAAGTCCAGATATGGTCACTTAATGCAAACAAAGATTTTTTTTTTCCCCTTTAAAAAAATCTAAATCAGAACAAAAATAATTTATAAGTAAATAAGTAATTTCTATCATAGTAAGCAAGTATGATACCTTTAATACAAATATTTGGTCCCTGTGGGGCAGGTTGGAATTAGAGGATCTATAAGTTCCTTTCCAACCCAAGCCATGGCTCTATGATTAGTATTCGGTTTTTTGTGAAAACCCAGCAACCCAAATCCTATTATTTAACCATAGTAAAACATATTCATTGACAGGAAAAAACAGCCTTTAGCCCTCAATCTTGCCACAGCCTAATCATTCACTTGCCTTGGTCTCTGGAGAAGCAACTCCTGATTTTTGGAGATGTGAGCTGGCATCAGATTTTCAGAGGCTGCTGTTGCACCTGTTGCCTGAATAAATTCCTGTTAAATTAGGAAGAAGATGTTGCTGTAGCGTATCTGCCAGAAGATATAATTTCCTGGCAGGACTTCCTGCCTGCCTGCTATCTCCATATGGAAATGTGTTTTGTGTTCAAATCCATGGTTGGTCATAGTTCAGGGGCAGCACTGAAAGCCTGATTCAGTCAGGAGGAGACACAGTTCACCATGAGGGGATTTTCATAGACTTATTTTTCCAGGCTACACAAGCATCTTCTCTCTCCTCCTATGGCCCCTCAGTCCCTCCCTCATCAACTGTTAAAATATTCAGGCCACCAGCCTCGTGGGTCTGGGCATGTTCAAAGCAATGAATCTCAGCACAAAAGGGGCAAAGGGATAAATGTTCCCATGGTAATGCCTGTAGTGCAGAAGCAAAATTGGTCTTATTGTTACTCATGTCAAGTGCTGTCAAGCCACATTCCATCTTCTGTACAGTTATTGAAAAAGTTAATTAGTCCTAAGGGAAACTTCTTTCATGTGGACAAGACCAATGAAAAGGTTGCTATTTATAGCCTCATTTATGAACAGTTTCATCATGGACATGGTTTTTGACTGCTCTTATTTAATATCTAGAGGCCTTTTCAAGAGTTCATTGAAAGAAAACAAAACAAAACAACCAGTGTTTAATCACTTATATCCTTAATTTTTTATAAAATAAAATATCATTCCATCACAGAATCTAGCAAGAACTGCACTGGAGATCTTCAGCCTAATTCAATATTCAGAGTGAAAGGGATTCTTTTGGCAATTTAGATAGCATGAAAAACAATTAAATGGAAAAGAATCTGTGACTAGTATAAGAATTTTAGCTTTATTTATACTTACATGGAAAATATTGTTTATGGACAGCCTTGGAGGTATCTCTCTGTTCCAGTGCCTTTGCTTTGCTAGTAGCCAGTGTTGGATGCTTATAGCAATAATATAGGGACTAAGAAGAGCAGAGTTATATTTTTTTCTACTTTACATTCTCAATATGAAGTGCAGAAAGCTATATATGAATTTTAATAGCATTTGATAGACTTCCTGATTGGGTTTTGAGGTAATATATTTTCATTTCCACGTTTTCTCATTTATACCTTTATCATTCTAATGTCTTGTGGCACTGAATCTCACAATATAACTACGTCTTTTCTGAAATAAAAATCAAGATAAAACATTGGCACAAAAGCAAGTGGTTACAGAGTAATATGAATATATTTAAGGTTAGAAACTAGAAGAACTATTCCAGTAGTTCCAGTCAGATGTTTAGGGGCAGCCTGAAAAAGGAACATGAGAAGTTTGTCACAACAAAGTAAAATTTTCAGATGACACAACTTAATCACCTAGGTATTTTCCTAGAATAAGGTCCTTTCTCCCCCTCTAACTTTTAAACCAGTGATGGTACATCTTTCTTTGTACAAACCACAAAAAATTAGCACAGCTCCTGTCAACATTAATTACAGCAGTTATTAAGTCAAGGGACTGTTAGGAAAAAGGCTCTTAAAAAGCATTTGTAACTTGTAAAAGAAGGACCGATCTGCTGTTGCCATTAAGACTCTTGTATTTTGGAATGTGCTATAAATCCTGCAAGTTAAACATTGAAACATCATTTTGGCACTGTGGGAAATTACCAGTGGAGTTTTAGTGTACTCTCTTCAGTCTTTGGTTGTGGACACAAGAACAGAGTCATGAAATACCTGAGGGCATTTTTATTTCTCGCCTCATCAGGAAGACTACTGTGCTGTCTTTAGCCTTTGAGTTACTTAATTTGCAAACACTTCCCACAAACTCTCTAATTAATTGGCAGGCAAGTCTACACCCTGGCTGGAAGTAATTGCAGATTACTCTTAATTGTAAGAGCATGCTTTGGGTGGATTGTTTAAGACACATATGCAGATTAGAGGCAAATATAAGCAATAATTAACCTGTGAATGTAAACAGTGCCTTGGTTTGGAAGGTGTGTGCAGAATTCATTTGCTTGTGCAAATGTCCATGCCCTCCTACTTTTAGGCTGGAATACAGTTCCAAGGCCTGTGCATGCATGCAAAGGCTGTGAGGACAGGGAGAATATTGCCAGGATTTTCATTAATAATGAAGTAAGCACAAACTCAGGGCATTCCTCACCTGACAGCCACCCAGCCCAAGTCCATCCCTCCCAGGCACACTGTCTCCCCTTGTTGCCAGCTGGAATAAATCAAAAGCTGCAGTGAGTCAGCAGAGCTCAGTGAACATTTCTTTGTGGGATTGCAGCCGCTGCTGAGCACCCGGCGCCTGCAAAAAGCACCTGGCCTCTCATCAGGGACATGGATTGTTATGTAGATATAATAAGATTCTGATTTAAGGTGGTATAAATCACGTCTGACTCAGCCCCTATCAAGCTGACTGCTTGATTTTCTTGTTCTAGCTCTTTACATGTTGCTTTCCTGCAGCATCCCACAAGGTAGGCATGCACTGTCCCTTCAGGCTGTTTATTTCTTGGTTTATGGAATGGCCTGCATCCTCAAACATTTGTTTTGATTAAAATTCCTGCATAACTTCCTTCTATTTCAGCCTCTGAATAGGGCTAGAAATTACTCGTGCTGCACATTAAATTTGCTATTTCTGCAAGTGTGGCCACGTAGTGCTTTAGTGATTTCCACGTTTTTCCAAGTTTGATTCCCAAAGCAATTGCTTACAGAAATGATGGAAACTTTATCCAAGTAGTCATGTTGTAAATATTTAAATGACACCTACTTGAAGAGCATTGTGCTGTCCAATAGCTTTAAAGATGTTTCTGTGCAACCTCAGCAAAAATGAATAGTGTGTGTGATATTCCAGTTCTTGTGTGGGATATTTGGCTGAGGTAAATTGGTAGCTTTTGGCCGAGTTCTGTCTATAAAATTTCTTATATTTTCTTGGAAGTGTGCAGTCATACATTCAGCTTGTGTTAGAGTAAAAACTCGTGTTGATTTTTATGACTTATCTGTTGCGAATATAAATCAAAATCAGAATTATGGAAAAATCACAGATTATAAGAGTCTAATAAACATTGGGTAAATTTTCACAGCTTATTCTATAGAATTCATTTAAGCTTTTTTTTGGAGGTTTTTTTCTGTGAGATAATGGGTACTTTATAGGGAGAACTTTTCAAGACTTGAAGTTTTTATAGTCTGGTTTAAGAGAAAGAATGAAGATAATTTTTTATGCAGCTTATTGGACAAAAAAGTGTGAATTTGGACTGGAAATGAAACCAGGACACAAAAAACAAATAGGGAACCATGCTGGTGGATCATATATTGTGACTTTATAAATTCCACAAAGATAATTTCCTTTGAAGAGTTTCAGCAGTAACTTTCTCTCCACTATCACCACTGAAACTGATTCTTATTTAAAAAAAGGAAAGATGAAAATATTGTAGCTTTCCATTCTTCGGTTCCAAGAAAATTTAAAAAGTGACCAGAATTATCTATAGCCTTCTAACTGTGATTCGTGTGTTTATTAGGCACTAATTTAGTCAATAAATTTGAAAATGTGGCTATGGACTCTTAATCACAAAGTGAATTTTAAAATTTGTATTCAATTTCAGGCCACTGTAATTAGCTTATAAAAAATCATGAGTCGTGGCATTAAACACTGGGATTGCCTTTGACAAGGTGCCCAGTAAAAGCTGTTTTGTTAGCAAATTTAATGACAAAATATCTGAAAATCTATAGTGGTGTATAGATGGACAATATCAAGACTGAAAGATAAATCACCTGAATTACTCACTGGACTAAATGTAATAATTAGCTGTTTATTAACTGGCTTTTACTGTCTGCTCTGATATAAAAAGCTCAATTCTAATCACATGTATGGATGTATTGCCAGTTATAGTATAATTTTACTGCAGCTGTTAATTTGAGTGAATCCAGTAAAATGTATTTTACCCAAACACATTTTTCTGTCTGTTTGGCTGAGCTGGCTGTAAAACACTGCTACTGTTTTGAGTATTGGAAACCTGAGATACAAAATCCAGGCTAAATTGTATGAATCAAATTATTTCAGGCTAAATTGTATGAATCAAATTATTTGTGCCACTTCTCTTTAAATGCAGTATGGTATCAATATGCTTAATTATAAACATTCAATAAACCCGAAATGTACATGGGTGCATGTCAGTGGGGCTTAAAACTAAAGTGTTGTTATCTAAATAAAGTCATATGAGAGATGCAAGGCCAGAACAGGCTTGCTTTGAACCCAGTGGTGCAAGAGTTACAATTCCCACCAAGTAAGTTATTGCCTTTCATAACTAGAGTCTTTTTTACCCCCTTTCCCAGTTTCTGGAGGAAGGACCTGTCCTGTAATGATCTGTTCATAACAAACATTATACCTGTCCTGAGGGCTTTATCTGAGGTATCCCCTTCCCTTTATTTCACATGAAAGTGCCGTGGCTTACGTGTTATTCTCACTGCTGGACTGCTTTTCCAACACAGGATATTTAACATCCCGCAAACAGCTTATCCAATGGTCCTGTTTGTCTCTTGGTAGATTTGCTTTCTAAATGTAGGAATAGCATGTAGCTACATGCTTTGTTCTGGGTTAAAAATACTGTCAGTAACCAGCAATGTTGATGAGTTAGAACCTTCCTGCAAGTTTGCCAAGCTGGCAGTGCTGGGGTTGGTGTGCACGCAGGGTGCTTGGGCATCCTATTTATGGCTCTGTTCCTCACTGACATTGTGGGATTGAGAATGTTCCTTACTGCAAATTTTGCACTTTATCTTTTCTTTTCTTTTTCTCATTATTTTCTTGTCCAGCCAGGGAATTGCTGTGTATTACATTTAGGCAGTGTCATTTCAGCTGTCTTTGGTCGTGTCTTCTCTGGCCTATTCTCCCCTCACATGTAAGGCACAAATCATCATCTCAACTCCCTGTTGCACATTTTAACATCCAGAAATAGGCAGATTCTTTTACAGTGTTATTTCACTTATTTTGTCTTACTTTTAGGATACACAGTATATTCTATCAGGTTCACTTTGTTCCAAAACAAGATAAGAGCAGAGTCCTGGCTGCAGGGTCAGGACTCAATAAAATTTTGGGTTCAAAACCTCCTTGTCAGCAGGAAATGAAAAGCACCCTTAGCTTGCTCAGGCCATTTGTGTCAATGAGAAATGAATCAATCAATTGGCAGCAAAGCTGGCACAAGTGCTGTCCCAGTATCAAGAGGTCTTATATGAATTTAAAGAAATATTAAAAAATATGGCCAGCCTCATTCCTACTGCTGGAGTATAAAACATAGCAGGCTTAGCTCTGAGAAGCTTGGAAGAAAGACATGGGTTTTTTCCTTCTCTTTTGTTTTCCTTTTCCTATTTTACTGCGGGGTCTTTATCTTTTATAAATGACAATGAAGCAATAATGCCTCCTGCAATATTATAAATTATTTCAAAAATTCATGGGTTTGCTTGTACTGTTAGGAAAGGAGGATTTTATCTCATGATCTAACTTCAAAATCTTTGTTTCCCTCTGAGGTTGCACCAGCACTGTTGGTATTTTCAGTATGCACAGTTCCAGGAAAAAATTACCATATTTTCATAGCTTCAGAGATTCTGATAAGCAAGTCTTTTGTGGACTGCCCAGCACACCATGATCTGCACTCCACAGATGTCAGTCTTGCTGTACTTCCCATTTCAAAGTCAGCAGCAAAACTGGTGGCATGAAAATTGCAGGCAGAGTGAAAATGTTTCTGTAGAAATAGATTTCCTGGTCAGAGTCCATGTAAAATAAAAACCAGAAAATATATGAGCATAATTCAGAGGACTACATGGCTTTTGAGGCATAATTTATTGTATGGATTTCATTCGCTGCTCATGTTTTTTTCCCTCCAAGCAGGAGTTGCAAATAGTTTTTTTTTTCTTAGACTACTTTGCAATTCAAAATATTGGGCTGATAATTTTCTTTCATTTTAAAGAAAGAGTCATCAGGGAAGACTGGTTGACGTGAAGGGAATGAAAATTATGGGTCATATTCAAGTATTCAGGAAAGCTGAAGTTCATAAACACAGGGTGAGTTTATGTGTGCTGTTTGATGTTCCTGTGATGCCTGAATCTGCCTGGTGAAATCAGGCTGTTCCTGGATCAGGTGAGCAGATGTTTAGTTACAGCAATTTACCTCTGCCAGCTTGCATAAAAAATTTATGGGATAATGGTCAATGAGAGAAAAAAAAAATAGTGGCTTAAGCAATTAATTATAATTTAGTTTATAAACATTTTGCAGTCAGGTTTATATTTTCATTTAGTGCTTGTGAAGTATAGCATGGTATTTTTTTTTTTAAGGATAATGCTGATTTATATCTCTTTGGAAATGCTCTGACCTTGCTTTCCCAAGCACAGTGCTGCAGATCTAAGGAGTAACTTTTTTTCCCCTGTTTCCATTTTGAATTGCTCTTTACCATGCAGAATGAAGATTTAGTCTTTAAATCCAAAGGATTCAGGCATAGGCACATGTATTATGTTCCACTTCTCATGATGGGATGATGTGTTTCCTGGTGGGTACTCTGCAGACAGTAGGAGGAAACCTGGTGGGATTTCTGCTCTACTACTTCCACTGGGCCCTGGAGATTTTTTTTTTGGGGAGGATATGAGTGTGTCTTTTTCTTTTAGTTTAAAAAAGAGATGCTTTAATACCTTTAAAATAAGATGCTATTCAGGTTTTCATCCAATGTCCATACAAAATGGAAAGAATTTTTCAGTTACACCTGTAAATAGCTGCAGGTGAAATTTGAATAAGATTATTTCTCATAAAATTCATGTGAAATCCTGCTCTGTCTGGATTGCCCCGTCAGCAGGGCCAGGCTTTAAGTACAAATTCATATCATATTTCCGTTCTTCAACTATCTCTTCCTTCTCCTCCCTCTTCAAAAACTTACCATGTTAAAATTTTTAGTAAAATGTTGAGATATAAAAAATTGATAAATATGTGTTGAATGCACTTTTTTTTTTAGGTTGCCTAGGACAATAAGAGAACTATGTCACTTGTAGCCAATGAACACTAAATCCTTTGTTTGATAAATGCATAAATATTAGAAGTTTTGATAGCTGGTGTCCTTGATCTGTGGAATACCATCAAGCACTCATGCTTGTGCAACTCTGAAATAAATAATCTATGTCTCTTGTGTAATTGTTGGCTTGTTGCATGCTGACTGACAAATCCAAGTTTTGTGGACAACACTAATAAGAGTCTAGCATGAAAACACTCCTGAGGAGCTTTTGTTGGTCAAGAGCCGTTGTTTCTTTTCTGCAATTGACAAATGTGCAGGATCCAGGTCATCAGTGGATTTCTCTACTTGGTGGTAATTGAATTCAGTTGATGTTCGTGTTGGCTTGAAGCCTTGTGTCTTGAATCTCCAAATGTATCATCCCACACAGATGTCCTGGGATTCAGCAGCATTTTCAGCACTGAAATTTCCTGGCAAATTTCTCCTCTCAGCTCCTTATAAAATAATTGAAGGACAAAACCATTTAAAATCATATATATCCAGTTTACCATTCAGTATCTGATTGGTATTTATGAGCATAAATAATGTGTTTTATGTCAATCAATGGTCTTCTATTCTCATTCTTAATTTCTTTTTTTGTGTGTCTGTTTTGAGAGTCCTCCATCTCTATAAGATTTTTTGTTTGTCATTTTTGTAATGTCAGATTTTTGCCTCCTCCTCCTGGAGCTTTACATAAAAGGAGAAAAGAGTAGTACAAAGATTGCAGCTGGGCAGCAATTTTGAAGTGTCCCCCTTTTCCAAGGATACCAGAGCCATTCATTTAATTGCTATTGATTTTCCTTCTCATCCACATGCAGGATATGAAGATTTTCATCACAATCCTCTCTTTGAAACTGCTGATTTTATAAAACTGCTTTGCCTTCTAATCTTTCTGTGTTAATCTATGTGGAAAGTAATTTTGACATCAGCCTTTTCAGTCTGTTTCTCTCTTTTTTGCTAACTATATAAGACTAGAAGGATGTTTCATCTCTAGCTGAATGACTTTGGTATTTGTTTGGAACTAAATAATGTTAGTTTTCCTCACCAAGTGACATGGTTAAAAACAGGCATGAAAGACTGGATGGAGGCTTCTGGGAATGAGTTATGGATGTGACTTTTTAATTTCACTGGGCATTCATTGTAGATAACCACTGAGATTAAGTTTTATGCACTAGTGGTATTGCTGACTTGAATTATGAAGGGGTATGATAAACTATGGAACCTGAGCTGTAGCTGTGGACGTCAGGAAAAATACAACATAGATGGAAGATGTGCAAAGGTTCTGCAACCGACAGGAACAGGGAGAGCAGATGGAATTTAAAAACTGTGGCAGAGGAAAGAAAACAAACCTTTCTGTCTTGATTCTTCTTAAAATTAATGCAAGGCATTGAATTAGTTGTGTGAAATAGAAGTCTTGGGCAGTTGAGTGCCTGAATTACACATTTAGGGTAATTTGTTTGCTCTGGTCTATTACTTTTTTTTTTTTTTAATTTTTAACACAGTGCTGAAGATGGAAACAAGAAATAAAGTGACGGGGAGGGAGACTGCAAGAATTACCTTGCGATAATTCCCCACGTGTGGCTGTTTTAAAGTGATGACCAATATTCGTTATATTTGTCTTGCCAGGCTTTAGACAAAAAGCTTGTAGCAGCTCATATCTGGATATGTAATTAATCTTCTATTTTATCTTTTAAACTGGGAGAAACTAGGTCAGATTTTGAAGGGTTACATGACCTCTTTTCCCTTTCCCCCCAAACCAAACCAATCAAACCCTACCTCAATCAGCCCTTTTTATCCACCACCATCCAAACAGTTTTCCCTTTGAGTATGAGGATTCTCTACTTGTCCTTTTGAGTGTGAGGACCCTGCAAGCAGCACAGGGGTTTTCCTTTCACAGTTCTCTCTCCTCAGACACTAAAGGGGGTTCCAAGGTCCCATTAGAGTGTCACCTGAGTAGCAAGAATTGGACCTGTTTTTTGTCTAAAATAAACCACCAGGGAGGAGGGTTAATGAGCTGTGCAGGGAAAAATAATGGTTGCCAAAAGGACGGTTTTATAATGCTAGCACTTGAGTTAAGTGTTTTGAAAGGTTTTAAAATGCAGAAAACCACATATTCAAAATGTATGATGAGTGAAACCAAACCTGTTCCTGGCATAATGATAGCTGTGTGGGAACCTCTGTACATCATTATTGAGCTATGAGGAGCCTGCACTGTGAGTCACATTAGAAATTACTTGGAAAATAGATGAAAAGGTGGCTTTGTTCATCAGTGTGCACCATATATACAATCCTAGTAACTAACCAAACCACCATGACTAAAACAACCTTCTAAAGAGACACAACGGGCTATTTCAATCTTCATAGAAAGCAAAGTTTTGGGGATTGTTAGATCCTGTCTAAGGGAACATTTGGTACAGTGCGTGATTTGTATTAACCTGTTACCATCTCAGGCTTTGTGAGTCATGCTATTCATCCCCCATGACTAAGCAGCATATTTTTGAGATTTTTCTCCTTTAATTTATAAATACGGTGTATAAATATTTATATGCTGATGAGAAAGTTAAAAACTTTCAGTAGCTACTGATGCTTAAAATCTCCATTGTGAGGAAAGATACCTGAACTTGAAAATTCCTTTATGAAACAACATAAAAGTATCAGCTAGGTAAGAGAAAGAAAAAGCAAAAAAAATTTTTATTGCTCCCTGGGTAAAATCTTTAAATGGAATTGGGTACTTTTTGACAGGCATATATGCTGATACATCTGTGAATTATTTTGGCTCCACATAGAAACTACTAGATGAATTTCTGTGGCTGTTGGTACTCAGCAGCTCAGCCAGACCATTTTAATTGAGTCTTCCTACCTCTAAAATCTAGAAGGAAAAGTTCCTGTCAGTCTCAGTGTAACTGGCTCTGTGCCATATGAATTGGTCATAATATACATATAAATATTAGAGAAATGTGCTGTTTTGATGGGAAATGTTCTTTATGGCATGCCAGAGGTTTAAAATTTTCGGCCTTCACAGGTGATTTCCAGGGAAGCCTTGTAAATGTTTTTGGTATACTTACTTCCTAAGAATGCTGCAGCGGCTTGGTTTTTTTCCTTCAAAAGACAGAAATGCAGCATTAACTGGCTGCAGTTTTGGACAGTATTCTCTATATTGAAGTTTTCTCTGTAAGGCTGAGCTGTGGAAGCAAAGCAAGAAACTGCACTAGAGAAAAACTTAGAGGAAGAGAAATACAACACAGAGAAGAAAATATAAGCCACACTACAAATAGGACACTCATTAAAATGTTCTTTTTACAGTGTATGCTGGAAATAAAGGCTGTTAGTGTAAAGAATTTTAGAGGCAGAAACAGAGTGCTTTGAAGAACATCTTTTGTGCGTGTTGACATTGTCATCTTTGATCATTGTGAAGCTTTAAATGTGGTTTGAATCTAGTATGTTAGCAGGACCAGCAGAGATCCTATTTGAATCAGAGACCACTACAGAAGACAGAGTTGATGTGTCTGAAGGAAAAAAAATGGAAGGATGTTGATAGTAGTATTTATTGTTGAGCTTAGCTCGATTTTATAAACTGCTTTATAAGCAGTTGAAATTGAGCATCTTCTGGAATAGCATTGCTGGAGTGTGTTTAGTTCCTTCTGCAGGCTTCAATAATTCTGTATATAGTAAGAAGACATAAATCTGTGGGGAAAAAAATTGTATAGAGTCTACAGTGAGTCTAATGAGTGACTTCTGAGAGGAAGCGAAGAGAAATAACTAAGCAGAGGGAGGCTTCAGAACAGCTCCCTGCATGATTCAGAGGTGCCTTGGGCTGTTACAGGTACTTTCTGTGCCATAATTTACTAGCTGAAGTTACCACTTCAGTAATGTAAAGTAAGTTTGTGGCAGCAGTTGTCTGTGTCTCCACCAGGGCACTTCAAACACGTGCTAAATAGAATGAGAATTTGCTGGCTGAAGGGTGATGGAATTGCAAGTGATTTGAGGATTATTGTTTCTTCATAAATCTACCTCAAACCTGGCTCCCTACTCCCCTGGCAGAGCCTGGGGGAGTAGCAGCTTGTTACCCTGTAAAATACAGATTAAAATTTGCAGCGCTCAGGAAAGAATTGGGATGATGAAACATCCAGCTTCAGGAGCAGGATTGCCTGCCACTCTGCTCACCAAGATTTGTTGATTCCTCTGCATTTTGTCAAAGCAATTAATGGAGAGAGCAGTTTATACTGAAAGAAGGAATTTCTGGATTAAGAGTATCAATGTGACAAAAAGTAAACAAGTAGGCCTTGAGTTGTTGGGGGTGGTTACTTTCTGGCATTTAACTTGGTATGCCTGTTCTACTGCTAATTAGACAACTGGTGGACTGGTTCATATTGAGGCACAGACACATTAAACAGTGAGGCTTAGCCCTACAAAGCAGTAACATTCCCAATTGTCGTTTAGCCATAAAAAGAGGTGTTCATAGATAATGCTGAGTTTGATTTTGGTTTACGTTTTTGCAGGTCAGGTGTGTTTGGCAATAGGTGATCACCGCCTGCTTTTACACCTTTGTCGTTCACCAGCTTTTGCAGCAGAACAACTTTACCTAAGTTTTTGTAGGGGCTGTTAAATTATGAGTTTTGAAAGCATCACTGTTACATCAAAGAAATCCTTTGATGTAACCACTGTTACAGCAAAGCCCATTATTCTCTTAATTGGCTGTTTGGAGGTAGAGGGATATATCAAACAGTACACCAGTAGTAAAAGCAGAAGGCATTTGTTGATGTTGATGCCCTGCCTTGACTTTCTGGCAGCAAACCGTAATCATATATTCATGTGACAAAAGTGTGAAATTTTGTGAGAGTATGAATATTTAGCAGGGCACAGAGAGATCCATGGCCAAGCTCCACTTTTCTGCCTGCTGGCTGAGTAAAGTCATAAAATATCCTGAGTTAGAAGGGACCTAAAAGGATCATCAAAGTCCAGCTCCTGGCCCGGCACAGGACGTCCCCAAGGATAACTCTGTGTACCTGAGAGAGTGTTCTTCATTGCTCCCAGACAAGGAAAACCAGCATTTAGTTGCAGGTGGGCATGAGCAGAGAAGAAAGATAATTACTGTGCGGTCAGCATGGAATGTCCAAATTTGATGGCATAGGCTGGTTTGGAAGAAGATCCTTTGTTGCATGGCATTAAAAAGGGAATCACCACCAGTCTGGCATCATATTAATTGCTGCTAGGTCTTGAGGCTGCTAGGTCTTGATTCTACAGAGGGGTCTGATTACCAGATAATTCCAAATTAGAGTGGGTATTGGAGCCCATGAATGTATTAGGCAGTGAGGAGATACCTTTTTGTGTTACTTGTGTTATTTCTCACAAGAGGAGAGGGCCAGGGGGTTCCTAGGAGAGTGCTTGACCTGATCTGAAGCATGAAGGAATGACAACAGCACTCAAACAGCTGGAGATTATTAAAAAAGAGGAATAATTACCTTCTTCTGTGTGATTTCCTGCTAAGTGGTTTCCAGATGAGTTAATCAAGTTGCAGTCTAACTAGAGAATGTCCCTTATATCTTGTCTGCCTTACTGGGGGGACAATAGGATGAGTTTACGCTGTAGGGATTATGAAAAGTGTGAAAAAGTATTCATTCATTTCATAAACTCTTGGAGCTAAAGCCAGTGATCAAAAGTTGCAGTGTTAGCATAATAGAAGGCATAGAATTAATTCATAAAGGCCCGTTTGATATATTTTTGACTCTACTACATTTCTAGTTGAGAAATCTTTGAAGCTCTTGAAGCATTAGAGCTGTCAGCTGGACTAAATGACTGGTTAATTCTTTTACAGAGTAGTGCTTTATCACAGAGATGGCTTTCCTCCCTCTTCTTAATGACAAGCAATTTGAGTTTCTGTAATAGTTTCCTCATATTTTGTGCTATTTCAAAGTTTACTTTTGTTATTGTTGTTGTTGGTTTTTTTTGGTGCCTTTTTTTTTTGTTTGTTTGTTTTGGTGATATCCTCCTAGTTAAATGTTGAGGATTTGCCATTTTAAAATGATCCTTCTCAGAGTGTTAGTAGAAGTTGTCAGTGAGATCACTGCATTGTTTTATAGAAATATTTGTATCCTGCTTGTTCTGGCTTGAAAACAAAAGCCCTCACATTTCAACCATTGTTTACAGTTTTAAAAATTAATTCCTGCTATACAGAGAATTAAAAAAATTTATTGAAAGTCAGACCTTGTTTTCAATATGTTGAAAATATTGATCAAACAATGACTCGAAAAGGGGTCCATAATCTCCAGGTTTCAGAAATTAGAAGACAATAAGGAACATCTAATTTTTAGTGAACAATATCCATTCCTATTCATGTGGAATCTTTTTTAAATAATTCAAGGGGATGTTCACAGATGTATGTTCTGGAAAATAAACTCAATACAAATAACTTTCAAGAAAAAATTATAAGAAGATTTAGAAAATGGGACATTTTCATTTAGAAAATGGCACAAAATTCTGACTGTCGGAGTAATTATTGGGAATTTAAAACATTTTGACATAAGGAATTTTGAACTAAGGATTCAAGGTCTGAGCCAAGGATCCAAGATTTGAGCAAAATGAGAATGCTCTTCAGTAGCATCTACATAAACATCAACTTACACAGGGATAAAATTAATAGAAATATTATCAAGTCTATAAAATGTTTTTATCTTGTAGGCGTGCCAGCAGCTGAGGTGCATTATAGCAGTGAAATCCATATAAATATGTTCATGATGGTTGGTCAGAAGTGGTTGGCAAATTTCCTGCATAATTGAATTTTAAACAAAAAACCATCATGAATGTCTTTTTATAATTTTAGATTTTTTTTTCTTAATTGTGGAAAAAAACCTCCAAACCAAACCCAAGCAAACCAACCCACAAACCTTTTCTATGATGAACAGCAAAACGAATATTTGACTTTGTGTTAGATCACCTGAATAGAAATAGTTTAGTTTGCTTCATTGATTCAGAAGGGTTTGTGCTGGATCACTCCAACATTAAACAAAATCTTCCTGTGTAGTAGTAGTAGTAGTAGTATATGTACTATGGCAGATATATTCCAGATTCATTTTTTCCCCTAGATATGCAAAGCTTCTCCCCAGATCTACAGTAAACATAAAAACATCCACTCTGACCAATTCTGCCAAACAGAAATCCCATGTTTTTTTTCTGTATTACCATGGATGAGATTTTCAGTACAGTAAAAAATAAAAACCCAAACAAGTTTGTGAGTTCACTAAATTTTAATGTTTCCTGAGAAACATAGGGAAATACCTGCTAAAAGCCAAATATTTAAAATTCTTAGAGAGAATGAAAACTGTTCTTATTGCTTGTTTCCTATTCCAGTAGCACTAAAGAATAAAGGATTTGCAGTTAGGCCTCCAGCCAGAAAAGACCATAAACACATGTTCAGACACATGAATAGTCTCATCAAAGTCAAAACATTTAATTTTTCTCCTCAAAACATGTGGGGTTTTATAATTGCCACTTGCAGACTAGACTGATGAATTAGCAGCAGATTTACAATTTAATAAAACCCTCTTACTTTCCATATTCACATGAATAGGAATTTGTTAGTATTTCAAGCAGTCTGAAAACTTTGGCCAGCTCTCCATGAGTGAGACATCACTTTGTTGAAAAGAAAGCAGAAAACCTGGCCTGTTTATGTAAATATCTAGACAGCTGCCCTATCTGGGTTGGGTTTGTTTTGTTTTCTTCCCTGCTTGTCTTTTAACTGAATAGTCGTGCCATGTGTCTGTTCTGTTTTGAGGCTACAGTACTCAAGAATGTGATAACCAAGTTGCTGCATTTTCAAGCCATCTTTGAAGTTACAGTTTAAGCCATTTAACTCACTTTTTGGCTCTTTGAGGGGCAAAAAATCTGAGGTCACCTTTGGTAACTCCCATTCTAAATCATCCCCCTGGCCATATACGGTATTCTACACACTGGTGACAAGTTCCTCCAAAGAGGCTTCTTCTGGTTAGGTTGTGATTTATTTGAAGTCTCCAGGCTTCCAAAATAGGATGAAGCACTTTATAAATATGATTGCGGCAATAGAAGGGTCAAGACTTTGTAACTGGGTGACCAAAATTTAAAAATTAAGTAAGTAACTTGGATTTCAATAATTCATGAGTCAGCTCCTCCTGATTTTCCTATTTCCCATTCAATTTTAAGGGAGGGAAGTTGTTGTGGTTCTGCAAGTTTTGGATACAGAAAGGTATATAACACCTGTTACCACTTTTCTTACACGGAATTGTAAAATTACTTTCTTCCCTTTCCAATTTCTGTGATGCCTGTTTCTCCTGCAGCTTCTTTCCTTCTCTCTGTCCTGCTGCCCCTCCTGGAAGCTTCAGGATGCCCAACCTCTGAGTTCTGCAAAATGAGCTGTGAAATTCTCTGTTCTCCATCTGAATTTTGTTGTTTGCTGCCAGTTTCTCTTTCCTCTTATATGCTGCTGCTAAATAAAAATCCTAGCTTGGCAGTCCTCCTCTTAGAGTCTTCACACTGGGGCAGAACACTCACACATATCCTAAAATGAACTGAGTGCCCTCATCCTCAGGACAATCAATGCATCTCCCTTGTGTGTGCTCTAACCCTCAGCATATGGAAAGGTCACCTGGAAAGGCTTGACCCACAATGCCAATGTAGTGGTTTGTCAATCCTGTGATGAACTTCAGGTTTACAGAAAGATACTTCAGTTAACAGCAGAAAAAANGCCATGGAAGTAGAACTGGTAAGTGGAATTAGTGTTGTTAAAATCTTGTAACTGAAAAGCAGTTCCAGGTTGTCAAATGTGTTTGCTAATCTCTAGGAGGAGGCTCAAGTCAGCCAATTAAGATTTGGAGGATTTTAACAGTGCTTGGAAGAAGGGGGGGAAAAAATCCATGGTTGGGAAAACTTGGAAGGATTTAACACTGTGTTAGAAACCTAGCAACTCTCCCGCTCTGATCAGGAGCTGTGCTCTCAATGAAATGATCAAAAGAAGATGCCAGCTTGTGTAGACATTATCTCTGACTACAGTGCAAGAGTGGGCTCTGTTTTCAGGCTTCTGTGTGAAGAAAACAATTGAGTAGGAGAGAGAAATGCCAGAGGGTTTGGGATTCCTTCTGCTGTGCTCCACGTTCAGTGCTCTGTAGCCTGCCTGCCACTGGGGCGCTCCGCTTGCGAGACTATGGATGATCACACGGTATCGATTCCCTCGCCTTCCAAACGGAGCTTGTGTGGGCTTGACCAGCCCTTCTAGTGGCCCCTCAGAACGAGTCGTTCCAGTAGATGTCACTGTGGGCCCTCGAGTCACCGCCATCCCAGCCAGAGCTGCTGCTCGCTTCGGTGTCGCACACCTGCTCTCGAACGCCTTTTAATGATGGGACGCGATTCCAGCTGTCTCGGCGCTGCGAATTCCGGCTCCTCACTGAGCACCACGAGGGCAGAGCCCTGCCAGCCCAGCTTCCATCCCGGCCAAATCCAGCGGGCCTGGAGGCAGTGTGCGGGAGGATGACTGGCATCCATCCCTGCGTGATGTGAGAGAGATGCACGGCTGTAATGAGCAGGGTTGTGAGCTGTCCCTGAGTGACAGGGATGCTACAGCAAAGAAACAACAACTCTGTGTAGTAGCAAAGCCTGGGCTCCACAGATAGAGAACTTAAAAACTCCATGCAAACAAAAATAATGAAACAAATAATAAAAAAGCCCCACCACAATCCTTTAGAGTTTTCTACGTATCGTGTTCTGGTGGTCTTGAAATGAATGTTTGATTTGATTGGCTTATGCTGAGGATTTTTCTGGCACATTGCATATGAATGCTGGAAGCAGAATAAACCTGGCAGTGTTTTGCAGGCTTTGAGTTTCCCTAAATAAGATAAGAATTCATAACATGTGAGGCTAAACAAAAGAGCAGACAAGGATAGAGCTGGAAACAACAGAGGAGTTACAGGCTGTAACAGAAGTAACAGGCTGTGGAGACAGAGAAGGAGGAGGAGCAGGAAATAGATGTCAAGAAGCTCTTATGAAGATGGTAAGGAATGCCAAAATATCCTGATACTGGAAATGCTAAATGGGGCTTTGACCAGTACTTTTTAAAATTCAGGCCTAGACAGCAAGGCTTTTTAATTTCAGATCTTTCTAAACCTCTCAGCTGATTTCTTTACAGGGCTATTCTTCATGGCCTTTGCTCTTTTGCGAAGGCACCAGGGAGAGACTTGTGCGGGCTGGTGGCAGACTTATCACTCTCGTCCCATCTTGCCCCAAGCTCCTCCCATCCAGAACACATCAGTGCTGTATTCAGATCACATCTGTTGTCAAGGAGCGGTTTCCTTTTGGTATATGAGGAGAGTTGGCATGGTCCATGCAAGACATTTCTGTTTAGGGTGAAAACAGAGATCAGGAGAAAAACTGCAAAGTTCTTTCTTACTTTGATGGCTTAGTTCTGGTGATTTATCATATTTACAGATATACAGCTTATATGGTCACGAGTATGCTATTCCTCCACAGCATTGTTTTCTTTTAATTATATTGATTTCAGATTGCAAAATCAGGCAACAAGCATTGGTAGAAAGGGAAATTCCTCTTCTTGGACTTGATAGACAAGAAAAGGCAGAATTATTCAAGTATCTGTTGTCCCTGTGCATCTGAACCTACACATAACTCCTCAGGAGTCTCAGAATGTGATTATTACAAGGCTTGAGTCAATATTCGGTCAGAGCCCTCCAATTTTCCTTTATAAATTTCTATAATAGACTGATTTTTACCCACTCTATCCTGGTGTTAATACAGAAGTGAGAGAGCTCTGGTCCAAGGAAAAGCTGTAGCCTTTGATGGAGCGCTCAGCTAAGAATTTTTTCATTTGTTGGACCTCAAAGGGATGATTTTGAAGGAGGCTTTATTACTCATATGAATTCCAAGGAGAAGGCACTTGTTGGAAGGAATGAGTTTGAAGATTTAAGGTGAAGAACTTCGGTGCAAATGTGATAGATTTACAATAAATAAGTTGTCCCAGACAAGCTTGTTACAACAACTCAAAAAATGAGACCCAGGGTGAAGTAATGTTACTTTAATACACCCTTTGTTGCAGATGTGCCCCTGGGGTGTGAGGTGAAAACATCTGGGTGGCTAATGAGAATATTTTCAGTTTCTCAGGCCAGAATGTATTTTTACCTTCTGGAGGTTTAGATCACTGAAAGGACAAGCAACAGCTAAATAAACACCCTTACAAGTCAGTAACAGAGGAAATCACATGTTGTGTGTTATTGACAACTGGCTATGCACTGCTTGCATCTAATTGTTAATGTATAACAAAAAATATAATTGGGATTTATAATAGTTCAGCTGGACATAGAATGTGTACTTGCACATTATCCACAGATGGTTCCAGCATTACCTCAGTTTCTGCATACAGAGCTTTCTTTTTGTAGCTTTTGCTAGGTGTTTGTTGAGGAAGAAATAATCTGTGTAATGCATAGCTGAAGACAAGGAGTTTATTTTGCAGCTCCCTCCTGGATTTCCCCAGCACGTGCCTGGAGGAAGATCATCTCTGCTGGGAAAATTTCTTTCTTTGGCAGAGCCTTCCTGGTAGAGAGATGTGCAGAGACAGGTAAGGGTTGTGTTTGCACATTTGGCTGTCCTCTAGGTATGAAAATCCTTCATGACCTCCAGGGAATGGCTGGAGTTAAAGCTGTCTGACAGCAGAATTTATGTGTGCAAAGACTGCAGGTGGAATTGAGTCAGGAAGGTGAAATGATTTCCTGATTTGCTTTCCTCTGTCATGCAGCCCCATCAAGCTGTGATCTCACAAGGGCTGTAGCTGAGTCTGAAATCCATGAAGGCTCAGTGTGAGTTGTGAGTTCCTTGTGCGTGGAGGTCTATAAAGGTTTAGCTTCACTTTAAGCATTCCAAATGACCAATTTGTGTCAGCTTTACCTTGAAAATCATAGCCTCTAATGACTCTTTCTGGTGATTATCAGCAAAAGCACAAGAATAGAAAGCTTGTTGTTTCATCCTTAGCAGTATTAGGCACTAGATACTCCTAAAGTTTTCTTTTACCATTTGAAACATTCACAAATTTGATTTGCCTCCCCCTGCAACTACCTCTGAGATGAGTGAGGGAAAGGCAGAATCAGGCTTTTGAAACCTATGGTCTGTTCTACACCTTCTACCTCAGCCCCTTAATGACTAGAATAACATATTGCCTATTACCCCAGATTCTCATCTGGTCTGAATCAGCAAAGCTGCCATGGCTCTAATGGAAAAAGAGTGTTTGGCAGCAGCTAGAAATGGGACTCAGGGTATTACTTAGGCCAGACCTTTATCTTAATTGTCTAATTTATGCCTTTGGAAGTAGGCTATGTGCAAGGTGTCTGAGCTAATGGTGGAGAAGTAATCATAACATTTGAATTTCCTAAGATCTGAGTGCTTGATTCCTTAGCTGGTGTTGCTTTGATTTTTTTTTTTTCAATGCTACCAATCTCATCCAGCTGTTTTATGGCTCCTACTCCCAGTATCTCATATGCTTTTGCCATTTCTGGACTTGGCTTGCTCTAGAAGAAATCAGGGTTTCTGTAGGGTGCCAGCTTTTCCTTTTTAAAAACAGTGGCTTATGCTGATTTAGACAGTGCAATTCTAGGCACTTTGTCATAGAAAGCTTATGCCAGAGGTTCTGAAACAGAAAGCCCTTGAGTAAAACTGTAATCCTAGCTTGGAGCAAGAGGCAATAGACCTGTCAGTAACACAGTGGCATGGGAAATGCTGGTGTAATTAAAGTTCACTCAGCTTTTCCTTTATAAATCTCTGTAATAGAGGCTTTGTGTGTTAGTGCAGCCATTTCAATTTATGTTGTTTTGAAACTAGGTAATCAGATTGTCCACTTCAGTGGGATCATTTCTCCATGAACTTATTTAGCAAAATTTTGCCTAAAATCATCAAAAACAATTCTTCTGTGTAGGGCTGTAAAAACAACAAGAATGGTTTTAAAGCCTGCCAGCTTTAAACAATTTCCAACCAGCCAGGTTGTTTGGGAAGCCTGTAAGCTCAGGTGCAAGACTAGGGAGACTTACAAAATTATAAAAAAAAATCCTGTGATACTAATTTCTTTTAGGTGAGCAATTTTGGCTAAAGTTTTTCAGAACATTTGTTTTTGATAGCTCATAGGCTTTTTTAAAAAGTACATCTACTGGTTACTATGTTTCAAAATGTATAAATAACTTTATTTAGGAGGTTTAAACAATACCTTTTTTTTTTTTTGTATGAAAAAATATTCTATAAATATTGGATTTTAAATGGTACATGGAGTGTACATGGAGTGGCTTAAGATCCCACTGAAGTCAGATACTGGGTGCAATTAAATGTAAAGCTCTCATCTTTTAAATCCTAGAATTTTTATTCATTTTTTTTCAAAGGTTAGAGAAAAGACCCAAAGCATATATACTGTGCCTTCATGTGGATGTTTGCTTAAATTGTTTGTAGAATAAAAACCCACAGAGAAATGAAAATGTGTTCAGCTTGCTGTAGCAGAAGTGGCAAAAATTGCCACACAAGTCATTAAAAATGAGTAGTTCTTCTGTCTAGAGGGTTGACCCATCGAATTAGAATATAAAGACTTCACAGTATCTCAGAATTTTGCCTCTGGAAAGAAGTACAGGAATATTACTCCTTTTAAATTTTTTTTTTAAATTTCTCTCTTTTTTCTGTCTTTTTTTTTTCCATCTCCTTAATACAGATGGAATA
>VXBQ01014007.1:335488-430577 GCA_013400175.1 Phainopepla nitens
TAAAAATACCTACCTAATTTTAGGCGTCATTGGTGAAGTCATTCTGAATTAGCTGTAAACCCCTTCCAGGTGTAACTTACAAATACAGAGCTCTGCAGTTGTGTCCAACTTCAGACAAAGAAGTTTGGATTCTCGTGTTGGCCATCAGCACAGTCAATACCAGATTCTTGACTTGGGTTATTTCATTTCAGTGAAAAAGGATTGTTTGGGTGTAAAGGATTTTCAGCAAGGCTTGCAACTCAGACATTGCAGCACAGTACCCATAAAGAACAAGGAGGTAACCAGCAACTCACTTAGACTCTGCAGGAAGTGTCTATGGCTTTGCAACACAGAGTTTGGGAAATATTATTAAGATCTGGTATCTGTAAACTCATGGCAAGCCACTGATCCTTTTTCATCTCCTCAGAAAGTGGGAACAGGTACAGTCCCTGTTAAATCCTGTTAAATTTCGATTCTGGAGATGACACAGGGAGCACATACTTTAATGATACCTTCTGTTGGAACCAAGGGACAGGAATGGATGGAAGGGAAAAGAAAGTTACTGATGAAACTGGTGGAAGAAAGGGAAACTATGGATTTATATCTTCTTCCAGATCCTCTCTTATAAGTATAACCACTGAGGCTCACCATCATTACCAACCAGTGGGCAGCACTGCTGGCAGAATTAGGAAACAAAAACATTTCTACTTTACCAACAAAGTTAACTTTGATGTACATGGATAAGGAAGAGTTCACCTCAGCACCTTCTCTGGTGGATCTGAGCATGGGGTATCCTTGCATAAAAGCAGGTTAACAGGGTGGGTGAAACATTGGAGAAATCATTTTTACTACTCAGCCGCCTGCACTTTTTTACATTTTGCATTACTCATGTGCCAATGTGTAGGGACCTCAAGGAAGGACCTACTCTCAGTGTCACTTTGTGTCTCCTCCAGGGTGCCTCTCCTCCTTCAAGGTGGCCTTGGCTTTCCCCAGAGTGAACTGTTGGTTTCAAATCTGGCGCATGGACTTCAGTAATCTGACCTTGGACTAGCCTGGATGACATTATTAGCATGAGGTAGAGCTCTGGTGCAGAAGGGAGGCGTTGAAGATTTCACATGGCAGAATGTGCAAGACAGGCAGGAAATTCAGTGTCCTGTTGTGCTTGTTAAATAGCACCACATTTTCAGCACTTCAGCCACACAAGAGGCAAGACCATTGTTTATTCCCCCAGCAGTCAAGACTTTTTGACATGATACTAACCCTAACAGGCAGAATTTGTTGGTTTTTTAACACAGCCTAGAAGTACCTTCAACTTCTTTTATGTTGTCTCAAGACATATCTTATTGCTGAAACCACTTGAAATGTTCTGAAAAAAATTTAAGTACTAATGTTGTAAATTTTCTTTTTGCAAGTTTGTTGATAAGGTTTTCACCAGTTTTATGTTAGTAGTAGCTATAATAGCCTTGTAGCTGAACAATGCTACTGCTATTTTCTGCTACTACTTTTTTCTTTGATAGTTTATATAAATAAATCAATTTATATTAACAGATTAGGTAAATAAAAGTTCTGTTTATTACTGTTAAATCAATAAAAGCTCTCACTGAATTTTGTGATCACCTTGGTACTTGATAAGTCTTGTTGTTTAAACATAGATATGAAAATTAATTCCTTAGTAATGGTGGATTTTAATCACACAAAGACTCTTCATAAATAGATTTGCTTTTAATTTAAAAGAAGTTGAAGCATCAGCTCTTTAAGGTTCTGCATTATACTCCTCTTCCATCACCCAAGACTCAATCTATAATAGTAGTAGGTATGGTTAAAAGCTACAGACTTCTTTTGAATATCTGAAAGGTTTTTAATTGATAGTTCCACTGGAGAAACAGGCTGTATTAGGGATCTGAAATCTCTCACTTTTTACAGCTAAGGGGATGAACCTGACATTTTAGAAAATATATTAAAAAATACATTGAATATATTATGTATTGATAATATCTGTAGTCCTATGGAATTACTGTATGTGGATTTTTTTTTACTCACTATTGCCTAAAGATGCTCAAAAAGAACTCTTGGGAACACCTATGAAAGAAGGAATTACACTTATTTATGACTGAGGGTGAGGCTGTGTGCAAAGCTGATCCAACAGAGGTTTTTAATTGCATTTTTTCCAAGTTTCAAAGCATTTCTGATATTTACTGGGTAAATAGTTTATTTTACTACAGCAAGTATTATTCTCCATCACTCCTCTTCCCTTTGCCATAAAGATCAATATTTCCCCCATTGGAAATCCTATAGCACCTCCGTGAATTCTGTGGCTTTTATGATATTGCAATATTAAAGTAATATTTGCACTTTTAGCAGCTGTAGGTTCTGGGCAATCTGTAAGGAAAAAAAAAAAATTCCATTTTCTTCATGAGACTGTTCATCTTTTGTTCAAGATCAGTGGGAATCTGCCATGTTGGTGTCCCAGAGAGAAAATCAGCTGCTACTGGAAGTTCAATAACAGGTAAAACCACTAATTTTGAAAGCCTGTAACCCACTTATTAAAAAGTGCAATTTTAAGGGTAGCGAAAACAGTAATTAATTTGTTTGAATGGTTTTAGAGTTCTCGGTCTGACTATTTTCTTCAAAGATTCTTTGAAATTTTAGTCAGAAAAGAGCTGATGCAATTAGTGGGAATATTATTTGAAAACACATTTATGTGTCAAACCATATGAGCAGAATTTGAATGAAATGGGTTCAAGTGTGATGGTGTATCCTGTGGTGTTCTTCAAAAAATATTAACCACCTTTACCCTATACAAGTGCAAATTACTATTCCAGAGTATATTATTACATTGCATTGCTCCTGTAGCTATAGCAGTACTCAGTGTACTGAAAATGACTGGGAAAATACTTTTCTACACAGTAAGAATCGCACTGTGGTCTTAATTAAGTGTTTCATTTCAGTAGAATATGGATTTCAACTCGATAACAGTCTCTATCAGCAAGATAAATGCTAATTTATAGGTGGGAAATTATAGAAAATAAGCATCCAGGCAAAGTGGGAAACCATTAGCCAGTCCCAGTGTTCAGTGCTACTGACATTACTGCTATTGCATCTAACAATTCACGTGGAAATAAGAACATAATAAGTAAGAGATGGCAGTGGCAGATGGACCCCATCTGGAGTAAAGGACTTATTAGAGTAGCTCTGAGAGTGTAAAATTACTTTTTTTGGTTTGCTCTCGAATTAAACACCTTTTAGTCCAGAGGCAGCCTGAAACGACTTCCTCATACAATCCCACTGACTTCTGGTGGTCCCAATATTGGCCACACAACTGAGATCAGCACAAATGTCCAAACCAGGTCCCTCCTCACCTTTCTGTAGTGGTACAGAGGCAGCAAACCAAGGCTCCAGCTAAGAGAACACAGTCAGCATGGGGATAGAATGAAACCAAGAAGTGTTACAGGAGCAAGAAAGGAAAACTGAGTCGATATCATGTACACATCATGGAGAGGTGTTAAGCTGCACAAGGAGCTGAAACTTCCATTTCTGAGCATCTCTGGCTGACTTTGAGAGCACGGAACATGTTTTGAATCTGGTTTTTGTCAGGTAAACAAACTTCCAAGTTGGCTGTGGGGCAAAATGGTGCTAGAGTGGCTGAGGCACTGGAATGTGGTGTCAGGAGCCAGCCCAGCAGCTCTCCTCAGGCAGCCTGCAGGGAAGGAGTAACTGTGCACAGGGAGTGGGAAACAATGACTGCTACTGTGGAGAGCTTTGTAATTTCGGGCGTATTTTCTGCTGCTTATCAGAAAATGACTGGATTATCTCGACTTCCTTATAGTTTGATTAGTACCTGATTGCAGTGCCTGTACAGTATATTTAGTAATGGATTCTGGAGAGTGCTGATTAAATTGTTTATTAACAGTTAAATCAGTTTATAATCAGTTAAACACTTCCTTATTACCAAAATTCTATGAAGTTGTTGGGATAAACACCCCTAACACTGTTTTCATGTTGGTGAGTAAGACATTGTTTTATTCTTGTCTAGTAGGTGTGTGTGGCTCACAAAATTATGGCCTCCACATAGATGCTGATATAAAACTTATTCACGTATTTATACATTTTTAGCAGTCAAAGAAATTAATGCTCACTGGTTCTAATTATGTAATTCACCTAATGAATTTGTATTCTATCCTCTATTGGTTATTGATTTCTCACTTTTCATACTAATTAGTTAGGAAACTTATACCATTTCCAGCACCCTGGCTAAATTCCACAATGGATCTTCAGGTGTTACAAATTTGTGCACTATTTTCTGCAGATATGAAAATTAGAAAAGCAAATTAAACAAATATCTTTCATTAATAACTATGTAAAATGATTTCATTTCCATTTGGATACTAAGTCATCAGCACTGTTAAGCTTGGCATGCCGCTGGAACTATTTATATTTATTTTATATATGTCAATATATCTTGTTCTTTGGAGTTAGACCCCCGTGGAAGTGTATGAACATCATATTAAACTTGGAAGGGAAATGTGATACCAGGAGCAATAATCACATCTTGTTTCATGATTCAGGCAAAAAGAATTTTTCTGTGTAGAACAGTGAGAACTTTGATTCTTATTGAATCTACTATGGTCCAGTAAATGTTTGAAAGAAATGGTGTATTATTAGGTTTGCATCCTTACTTTAGGGAACAACAGGTCTATTGAAATTTGTGAATTGCCCTTCAAGTCCATTTGTAGGGTATTAAGTCAGGTGGGAGATTTCTCTCTTTGTCTCCAATTAATATTTTATGCTTGACCTTTAAAAAGGGAAGTTGTTTCTTTGATGTAAACAAACCCAAAGTCACTGAAGAGGTAGCTGTAAACATTAAAGATGTTGAAATAAGCAAAATGCAGGTAACTTTTTGGATAACAGCTATTTTTAAAAAAATCTTATTAAAGACTACAATTTGACACATTTAGATTTTTCTGCCTGTCAGCATCTGGTTGTGAGATTTGCATGTTTTTTTGTTAGTAACTGAAGCCACAAATTGTAACACAGTATCAAGTAACTTTTTAAAACCACTAATTAAAGTGTATTATATTCTTTCAAGTGAAGGAAATCATGATAGAGTCTAAAATATTTAATTCCTGAGAAAGGGTCTATGCCTAAGATAAGATCTTTTGCTGGTGCAAGTTGACTTGACGAAAATAAATTCCATGAATATCAGACAAGCCAGGACAAAGTCTAAAGTTATCTGGAATACAATAAGCATCTTCAAGACCTGCATATCAGGTGTGTAACTGCGATATATATTGTCATAAAGTAATTGGCTTCCAGGGGTCTCATTTTAGTACAGAGTGACACAGGGTAACAGTGACTCCTTAATAGGGCTCCTGTCCACCTCCACAGGAGTGTTCATTTTCACCCTCTGAATTTGATGAAATGTGGGAAGAGTAAATTTGTCTGAAAAATATCTGATAATGGGGATCTGAGACCTCAGGGAATACAAAGTTCCAAGTCAGAAATGCACTGCTGACTTTAGTTGAAATTCCTGTGGCCAGGAAATTCCTGCTGCCCAAAACTCTGGCGGACCAAATCTCCATGAATTTGGCTAAGATTTTACCAGGCCTGTCAGGGTGTCAGTGGTGCTCATACCTAGAGATGTTCCCTTACTAAGGAGTCTCATTCTGCCTTGTATAATTTTTACTGCCTCTAAGATCTACTGATGGTTTACTATAAATGTTTTCACATCAATTTGTCAGTCAGCAACAGTAAAATCAACGAGCTCTGATTGCTATCAGCTCCCCATAAAAGCTGTTTTGTTTTTTTTTTTTTTTACTTTTGCTCTTAATTGCAATGATGTGAGGATTGAGTCTTCTTTAAAACCCTGTAGTAATAGGTTATTTATGTCATCTTTCACATTATTTATATGAATGAAGGCTTCTTTAATAAGAACTTCTATGAAAAGCTCTAAGTCTAACCCCAAAGCCCAGAAATTACTTTTAAATACTTTTGCATTTCAAATAACTTCCTACTTGTCAGTAAATATAACGAAGCTATACTTCAAACATTACCAAGCAACTTTAAAATTTTATCCGGCTTTCTTACCCAATTGAAGCTATGCTTGTTTTAAATATATCCATGATAAGTTCCAGAGTCTTGTTATGGAAAGGTTTAATTTTCATTTGAGTATTTTTCAGGCACTTAATTTAAAAATGGAAACAGCATTTTAGCTATTTCATATGGAGTTGTGACCCAACAAGTTGTGGTGCTTTTTTTTTTTTTTTTCCCTGTAGTAGTTAAACTGGGGATTTAATTAAACTGTGAATGGAGTTAAAGGAGTATTTATTACAGAAATGTGTGCCACAGTTGCTGACTGCTTCTTGGTGCAAGCAGTGGTCCTTTGCTCACTTCCTGTTGAAGCTCGGCTTTTGCCAGGCTTGTTCCCAAGGATGGGTTGGACATCCTCCTCCTCAACAGCATTTTCCTCTACCAAAATATGAGTAGCTTTGACCAATGAGCCCACAACAAGCCATGCGTGGATGTGGAGCTGGTGCAGATAAATTGTTTTCATTGCCAATTTACCTAATTTGATCAGAATATGTTGGAAGGTCCTAATCAGCAAATTCAAGTTTTGAAGATTCATTTTCATGAACTTTTATTATGAAAGCAATTTGTAGGAGGGTGACAGGTCTTGATTACTCTTCTGTCTTGTAATTGAGGAAGTCTTGCTTTTTCTTAATGTTTGCTCAGGTTGCCAAGAATCACATTAGAATAAATGCAGTTTGTGACAAGAATGGGAGTGTTGGATGAATGTATTGTAATATCTGGAATGATATTACTGTTCTGAAAGCAGTGGGATTTCATGTAAGGTCTGTGATCAGCAGCCAGCAGAGTTCTCAAAGGTTTAGGGGTGGGTAGTCCTATACGTTTATTTATAGTGTATGGAGTTTCTTGAGGAGGGATGGATGGATTTTTGTTTGGATTTTTTTGATGATAGGTGAGAAGATCCATGCAAGAGGCTCCAGCTTCTCTCATGTATTGAGACTGGAAAAGGAGAGGTTTGGCTTGTAATAGATTGTCTCACTCATTGACCAATAAATGGACTCATTAAGGGAATGAGAGGAAAATAGGATTAAACTACTGCAGGCCCAGTGCTTGCCTGACCACAGGTATGAGATGACTGGAGGTGATTTGTAAAGAAGTTAGAAGCACATCAGAAGGTACAGGGTCTGGAGGATTAAGGACTGCTATAAATTCTCATTTATCTGCGTTTCACTAAACTTGACAAATAGCAGTGAAGTTTATTCACTTCTGGGAGTATTTCTTGGGTTTTTTCCCTCCAGATTGCCAAGACCTTGACAGACTTGTGAGAGATCAGCCAATTGGTCTAACAGTTTAGGAGGAGACCAAGAGCATTGAAAAATTCTGACAGAAAACAGCCATCTTAGAACTTGTAGATTGCAGGGCAGGCTTTTGGAGAGTGATGTTTTTCTATGCCCTGTCTACCCTTCTTCCACGGTGATTGCTATTAACCTTGTGTACATTTTTTATACTCTGTCCAACTCTGTGATGGCTGAAACCAGGGATAAAGCACTGAAACTTGGCTGAGCCAGCTGAGAGTGAACTGAAGAACTTTCAGGAACATGGTGAGCCTCAGCATAGCCCTTGCTTGCAGCTGAGAATTGGGCCAACAGTAACAAGGCAGTTAAATGACTAATTATGAAGATTAAGGACCTGCTGGGATTTTCAAAATGATTATGAGTTCTATTCCTAGCTTTAAGCACCTTTATAAATTGGGCCCTGATCCTGAAATTTGCATCTAGATGCCTAAGTGCCATGGGAATCAATGGAGTCTGAATATAAGCATGGATAACAATGCAGGCCCACTCTTGGATTCTAGTTGTTTTTTTTTTTTTTTCTTCCACGGTGATTGCTATTAAAATTATGCATCTTAAAAATACAAATTAATGCTTGCAAGGTGCTGATATGAGCTGTTTTAGGCGACGTTAAACATCCAACTCATGCGCTTTGAGTAGGTCATAAATGTGTTAAGGAAAATTTAATTGCTTGACTTTGGTCTATTGATTCACACTAGTTGTTTATAAGGAAAATGGGCTGGTGAGCACTGTTGCTCTTTCTACCCCATTTCCCTGGGTGTTTACTCTTTCCATGGAAGACAGCAGGTCTTCCTGCTGAAAATCACCTGGAAAGGTGGATTTTTGCATTGTCTGGGTGTTCTTCCATAATAGATGATTCTTTTTGGGAGGCCCTCAGCTGCTGTGCAAAAATACTGAAATATTTTGCTTTCTGCATCATAATGAGAGGAGCAAGTACTTTCCGGGCTTTTTCTATTATATGAAAATAACCTTAGTATGTCAGGCAGGCTTTATTAAAAGAAGTGAGACAATCTCTAGTTCAAAAGAAACCAGAACATTTCTTTGCAATGTTCTTATAACATTGAGTGAAACATTTTGCTTGCAATGATGACTAAAGGAATTTTATACCATAGTCATGTTGCAGTGGGAGCCTGAAGAGAGGTACAACTTCAGTGTTGAAATCTAAGGCATAGGAAGCACCAGGAGGGAAACCAGCCAAGCTGTTGCTTTGTGTCATGCACAAGTAAATGACCTTGAAAATCATTGAATGCCAAGAAGTAGAATTGAATCCCAACAAGAGAAATGTCGTGTAGTAGTACATAGTTCTGGCAGCAAATCACCAGACAGTTTTTGAGGAAATCATCTATCATAGATGTGTCCCTGATATATGAGAAACTGTCCTCATCTGGCACTGTAGGTGTCTTGTGGGACACATTTTACCAGCACAAATGTCTCTGTGGCTTAAGGAAATGATTCATTAAAGTCCCTTAAGTCTAGAAAAGAGTTAGTTCAACTTTGGAAAATTTATTATTAAACTGTCCTCCTGACATTCCTACCTTTTTTAAAAATAAGCTTATGACATTTTGGGAATTCCAGAGACAATGGCAATGTTAAAGTTTTGTCACAGGATAAATGGACTTCCTGTCAGTAAATCTGTAATCCAAGGGAATGGTTACTGGGAGACTTGAATGATACAGAGTTTAATGAGTGGGATATAATGAATGCTAATGCACATGGATTTGTGGGAAATAAACCTTAACAATTTAGACATGCCTGTTTTGAGTCTCTGTATTCCATTGATAAAGACATTGATTTAGATTTTGTCATAAATGTTGTCAGAGTCCAGTATCCTCAGACCAGATTATTTTAAATATTCCATGCACGAAGAGTGTAATGTTTAATGTCAAACTTACTTATTTAAAGATATTTAATGTTCCATGCAATTTTTGGTTTAGCAGAGTGGTACAAAATATATGGAAAACACAACGGAAATGTAAATTATGCTTAGAAAAATGTAACAATTGCAATAAGTCTGCTCATTTAAATCAGCAAATAAATGAATTAATTACAATACCAATGTGATTTGCTTACCTGTCTTAACATTCTTACCCTTAGGATGCCGGGCATCCTCAGTTGCCAGAAAGGAATATTTGGGTTGAAGCCAGCTCAAGCCTGTTGCTCTGTTTGAAAGTATTTTGTTAGTTTTGGGTGAGCCACATCATTGCTTTTGCCATTCTAGTCTGATCACTGCTGCGGTTCCTCAAAGTCAGCTGCTTTGTGTTTTGCTCTGAGCTTCCTGGGCACTTCACCCTTGCCCATCTTTGAGTGTTGTTCATTTTGAGGGATTCATTTAGAGTCTCCTGTTCCACCCTTAGGGGTTCAGTCAGTCACAGATATCTGTAGAGTTTTGAATTCAATAGACTGTGGCATTTTTGTTAAAAAATAGTATTTCCATGTGCCCTGCTAAATGGAATAAAACAGGTAAATATGCCTCAGAATATATTTGTAGGCAGACAATAATTTTTACACATCTGTGTTTCTCATGCAGTGCCTAGAGGGACTGCTTTTTAACCCTAAGGTATTTTACATTTTTGTTTTACTCTGCAAGTGAAAATGCAAAATCATCACAAATGTAGTTATGCAGACAACTCCAGTTTGGAGAAGTATGCCACTTGCAGAGAGAGCAAACTGAAAGCTCTGAATAATGCTGAACTCCTTGGTGAGGCAGGCACAAGGAGACAATATTCAGTGTGGCCACATGTAAAACCGAGCTTGTGGCAAGGAACACTGAACACACTTAAAGCTTGGGAATCTCTGTCTTGTGGAAAAATGTAAAGAAAGGTGAAAGGAACTTTGAAGGCTGATATAACAGTTGGATTTAAGAGCAGATGAATGCAAGACTGAAGTGGAGAAAATCGTGGTGCTTGTCATGCAGTAGCAATGCACGAGCAACTCATCCCTGGTGTGTTCTCCAGTGCCAGAAATTGTCTTCAGCTGTGGCTGTTTCTCTTAAAAAATACCTAGTTCAGATTAATTAGAACAAAGATGGTTTTGCACACTAGCCAAGGCCTCACATCCCTCATCAGTCAGACCTGCTGTGTGAAGGCAAATGTTTCTCTCACACTTGGTTTGTGAAAGCAGTGGGCAAGGTAACCCTTGTAGTGTGGGTGCAGAGCTATTTTTGCTTACCGAGGCACTACAAAGCAGAGTGTCCCACTCTGTCTCCTGAGGCTGTGACTGTGCTATCAAAATTTCCATGATATGACAAACTAACTCTGTGTCTACAGCGTGGAAATTTAATTAGGTTTTACACATTATTGTAGGGAAATCCTGGTTGTGTTGTTTGTCAGGTGGATCATGTTTCCAGCCTTGACTCCTTTCTGCACTTTTACCACACTAGGCTCTTTTATAAGCTGTTTGATGCCATGTTGATGTAAATTTTTTATCTGGTTGAGGAGCTGTGTCATGCCTTGCACAGAAAACTCATGCACTGCTTTCCCTCCTTCTCCTTCTGTTCTTCAAACTTCCCCCATGTAGTGGTCTACACTAAATTATGTTCAAGCAAAATATCTCTTATATTTGCTGCAAGTTCAGTTTGCTTTCAGTTCCTTGATTGCCAGCTTATTTGACCGAGTGTTTTGTGAAAACCAATGCCTGCTACTGATAATATTTATAGCTTTAAAACGAAATGCTGCAAACATCTTAGCAATTTAGCATTATTACCTTTGACCCCTCTCTTCTGGTCAGATAATGTGTGAACATTGAAGTACATTTTAGAGGGCTTTAAAATCTGCTTTTTCTTGTGCAAAATTGATGAGAATCTCAGTGTCACTATCACAATTATGTTCAGAATGAGTGTGTGTGTATATATATATGAGTGAAGGTTGATATACATAACTCCTAAGTGGGGATTTATATTCATGGAAGGATATAATCACAGGAGTATCTACACATAAATATGCACCTGTGAGAATGGAATTTGTTAAATAAAGCAGGCAGCAATCTGTAGCTGCAGGGAAATAGCACTGCTATCTGATGAGGCTAATGGCTTCAGCACTGTCTTTTGTTAACACCTTTGTTCTTTTCTGAGCTTCCTAAGAAAGGAAAAACCAGCATCTGATCTCACATCCTTCATGAGAGGAGTGTATTGATTTCTTTTTATTTACATTCTTTTCACAGTTTTTGGACAGTGGATAAAATACTGGTGAAAGCAGAATATTTAAACCTTCCTCTGTATCTCTCAGCACCTCATGCTAATCAAACCAGCTCATCATGATTGTATATTATTGTGCATTATATATATATATAGTACATATATATATAAAAATTTTATATGTAAACCCACATTATATTTACATAAAATGTTGCTAACTGCTGGTGACTGGCATAAGTGACCAAGAAAAGTGAAGGTAAAGAGTTTTTTATTAGTTTGTCTTTTCAGTTTAGGTCATGTGGAAGGCTTATCTGCCTGCCTTCAGAGTGTGAGCGTGTAAGAATTACTGAACAGGCATCTTTCGAATTTCAGTAAAGATATATAATAAAATCCAGGTTCTTAATGTGGAAAAGGCAATAATTGGAAAGCTATAATTGAGAAAAGGCTATAGGAAGTATTCATTTAGAAATATGTTGCTGTTTTCTGAGCAGTGATAATGAGAAAGTTAAGGTGGGAATTGTCTGCATGGAAATTTAAACTTGTTCACTACACTGGTTAAAGCAAAGAAATTTAAATTGCTGTGGACAGACTTAGTTAAGAAAGGCTGCTCCTAATTGAATTGAGCTATACTGAAAATCAGGTTTTAATGGAAATAAGAGGTTCCACATACTTATTTGCAGCAATTTAGCTTACGGAGTTTAAAATGTAACAGAGGCAAATTACAGTGTAGATGGCCTTTAATAGATTTGAACTACAAACATGGGAGTAGGCTCTCAGCTGGTGAATATGTGCCTGCTGAAGTTGCCTTCACATTCACAGTAGGATCTGCAGTCTCTGCCTCCTGGCCCAGGTACATTGTGCTGCTTTTTCTGAGAGCAAACACAGAATTTCCTGCAAAGCTGAGGTTTGACTTTGTCCCTAGGGAGATTTAAATGCCACTCCAGAGCTGTGTTTCAAAGGGTTCAGCATTGTGCCTCATCCTGATGAGAGCAGATGGGCACCAGAATATTGCCCAGTGGGTTGGGAACCCTTATGTAATAACACTTTTTTGCATCTGCTCATATCAATAAGTAACCATGAAATTGGTTTGTTTAATTAAAAGCAATTCCCAGCCTTCCAAAACAGCCACCCTTTCAGAAGTCTTTAACAGAAAAGCAGATGCTTGAATTTATCAAATTTCCTGAATCCTGCAAGCCTTGGGGACTTAGGAAAAAGATTTTGTGTATATATTTTCAGAGGTGCTAAGAAATGTAGCTGCATGACTGTTGCTACTTCCCACAACAGCTATGAGAGCGATAGAAATTCAGATATTTGCACTAAAATACTGCTGCAGATAACTTTGTGCATGTAGGAGTCATCCTGGGTGTCAGCAGAGGATCCTGGACATACAAAGGATACAAAGAGGGAAGCAGACTCTCAAGACTAGTCGTGTGCACTTGTAAATGTGGAGAAAAATATCATACAAAGTTGTGAAAGTTGTGGAGATTTTGTTGCTGTTGTTGTTGTTGTTGTTGTTTTTTTTTTTAATGGATGGAGAACACAGGACTTTTAATTAGATTCAGACAGTATTTGAGTATGCACAATATAAAATATAAACACCATAAAGTCAGCAGCATCATATACTTTATAGAATAATATATTCTATATATATAATATACTGCTGAAGGCATCTACAACAGTGCACCTTCACACAGAGGGAGGAGAAACCATTGAAGGAGCAGTTTAGGCATCTAGTCAAATGTTTCAATCAGTTCCTTAGTTGAGATTGCAGCTGTCAGTTGTATAATTTAAACATACATTACTGGGGCTGTAATGCCCTCCTCATTTTTAATCATTTGCACCAAAGCAAATCCCACGCCAGAGGTTTGGCTATTCTATCACTGCCTTTGATAGAAACCTCCCTAAGATATAAAGCAGGATGGGCAAACAATTTGGAAATTATAATAATCCAGTGGAGGTTAAGGTTGCCTTGTTCTGCTGGGATGTAATAAAATTTGAACCTTATACATACATCTGAAATAAATTAGCTGTGGGTGGTTCCTGCAGTTTTATTATTCTAGGGTACTCTTTCTTTAAATCTGAGATACATTGGAGCTTCTTATTATCTGGAAATGCATTAATGTCAGTGGCATATATTTCTAGATTAATGTTGGCTCCAAAATTAATTGAGTATTTGGGATAAGATGGGATCATAAGAGGCCATTTTGAAAGGCAGAGAATATAATTATTGCTTTAGTCCAAGACTACTGGTCAGGACACATTTTGCAGCTCCCCTCCATTTGAAATATCTGGTTTGGCGTGCAGGAGGCTACAGAAAAATAACACTTAGCTGGTTGAATGTACCAACAAAGAAGTTTTAAAGGTGGGAAAGGGAAAAAGATGAGAACAAGTCAGCACAGACATGGAGAAAAAGGTGCATCTCTTATGAAAATCAGACAGAAAAAGAGAAAATGAAACCTTAGGTAGAAGCAAAAATGACTCAGGTGTTTGTTTGCTTTTGAGGCAATATACCCTAATGAAGGGCTGTGGAGCATGGGAAGGAGATGATGATGGAGAGGGATGAAGTGCAGGCAGGAGTCAGTGGGGTTAATGACCTAAGAAACAGCAGAGAGGGGAAACAGAAGATATTTAGAAGCAGAAGAGACAGCATGAGGTATGAGATGGAGAACTCGGAAAGGAGCTGGTGTGGGTGTGGAGCTTCCCGGGAAGTGCCCAGCGGCCGTGTGAGGAATGGGAGGCAGCGGGAGCCGGTGAGAGGTGAAGGATGGCTCAGTCCTAGGTGTGTGCTCAGGGTATGAGTGATAAATTGCCTTCATTTGCCCACCCACCTCTCTCACAAAGGGCAGCACAGTCCTTCCCTCTTGCTGTTACCTCTGCATTTCTCCCTGCGGTGTCTCAGAGGAAGGGAGTCACTATGGCCTCTGCAAGCTATCCAACAAATCCATTGTCATCTAATCCACTCCACTAAAAACTGTAACAGGCCTTTGTGGCAAGTTTTCAGGCAGCCTCTTTGGTCAGAACATAAGTTTTCAGAATATAATGAGGATATTTTTGCATGTTTATTATCATTTCTCTCTTTTTTTTTTAAAGTGTTTTGTGACCTCTAGAACAAGGTAGTTTAAGATAAACAATAAATTGCTTATAAATCTCTTCCCAGGTTATCTAAGCTCTTATGCATAATATGATTTCTTGAGGAAGTGTTGCTTTCTCTTTCTTAATGATCTCAGTCTGCATATGAAGCAAATGTAATTAAACAAGCAAACCTGGCCCATGTAGCTGGTTATCATAAAGGTTTGTGCATCCTGCAGTTGGTGTGTATTTGAATTTTGTGTTTCTTATCTGACTTCATTTCCTAATTCAGAACTGAGTACTTTAGAGCCTCAGGCACTTGGGCCAAGGCACATATACTCTGTTTTTTCCCATGTGCTCACTGATGAGCTTGTGTAACTCTGAGGAGCACCTCCTCAGGAAGGTGTCTTTAATATAAAGTCTCAGTGCACTGAATTTAAATAAGCTTTGCCCTTGGAGTGCACATCAACCCTTGCTGACAGGAGCACTCCATAATGTGCAGCCACTGTAGCAATATGGTCAGATGAGAAAGAGCATAAAAGTCATAAAAACAGTTAATAAAGAAAGCTAACAGTAGCCTTAAAGTATTTCTCACATTGTGGTATTTTAGAGACTATTGCCTTTATATGTCCATTTTTGCAGACTGAAGTGAGAATTTCTCTCCCAAGGACCAAGTTAATTGGCTGGCAGACAAGAGTGTGAGTGTGCAAAGAGGGAGAGATACAAAGCATTCAGACTCATCATGTTTATTATCCCCTGGGACTGTAAAAGAGTTTGTCTGCATCCCATAGGAAATGGAGCAGTGCAGCAGCACTTACACAATATAATCAGTATATATTGTAAGGCAAATTCAATTCCACTTCATAAAGCTCTCGCTGTGAGCTGCCATAATCAATAGGAATAGTTCTTATAGGAGATATTATCTCAAAGTAGTTTTTTATTTCCTTCAAGTGACTGTGGGTATGCTGCACCTTGCTGATTCAGTTCTTTGTGTGAGTACTGTAAGTTTTAACTATTTTTATAAACCCTCAGGTTCTTGGAGGGAGTGAAACTGCCCATTCAGCAGTTCCCACGTATTGGTTTCTGTCCCAAGTATCCCACCTTTTTCTAAGGAGCAAAATCAGCTCTGCTCCAAGACCAGTCTCAGGCTTGTCTCTTGCCTTCTGTGTAGAGAACTTATGTCCAAAAGCTGGCCTGACCTTCAAGATGAAAGGGAAGTCTATAAAAACCGTCATGCTTGGCACGGTTTCAAGCAACTAGGAGCAACCTGCTTGGAGATGATCCTGTTTTCTTCACTGTGGAGAATTAAAACAACACAGTTTAAAGTAGAACCGACTTTGAATGTGGTGTTCATCCCTCTTTATGCCAGAGTAATAAATTGTGAGCCAAAATAGTTCACTAAAAGGAGAACATACACTGGCTGGATTATGGAAGCTCTACATGAACAGAAAGTGAAGAGACCATGTTGAGGAAGGAGGTCAGGCAGAGGGACTACGGAGAAGAGAATAACAAGGTGTCCAGGGAATAGCTAAGGTAAATCAGGCGTCCTTCTTGGTAATGCAGGACAAAAATCAAAAGTCTTAAAACTTTGGTCTGCATACAACCTCCAGTTTTGAAGAATGAGTTGGATGTTTTATTATTTTAGCAGTTGATCTCTTCTTGCCTTCCAAGGAGATGTCAGTATAAAAATGCCACTGGAACTTGAAGCTTTAGGTCATACATCATTAATTTGCAGCTGATTTCAGTGACAGGTGCGTGAGGTTGATTGAGCTTTTCTTTTTCCAGACATCTTGAGCCCCAGTCACTTCAAATAACATCAATAAAAATGATCAAGGACTAGTTTCCCTGATAAGTGAATTCTATTTTTTTTTTTGGTATCATATGGTTTTGTACTCTGGAATACAATTAATAAATAATAGAATGGACTTTTTTATTTACATGATAAGGTAAAGGCTGAGGCTTAATGTATTGCTAAGGGCATAATTATTGAGCATAGCTTAACAAAATAATATTTAACTTAATTTTTTTATTTTTTTTTTTTTTTCCAAAACCATTCTTTTTTAGCAACATGGACAGCAGTACCAAATTTTGTGCCCGGACACATAATTTGGAAAAGATTGCACAAGGCTGATTGACCCTTTAACTGAATAGATCATTTCTTTATAATAGAACTCAGAAAAAGAGGAAGGAAGAAGAAGAAATAAATAGGTGGGGAATATGTAGGCCATGGTGCCTGGGTGGCTTCTGAACCTTTGAATACTCTTCACCTTACTCTGTTGCTCTGTTCTGGAGTTACAGCTTTTCAATGATACATTCTATTTCTTTACCACTGTAAATCCTAAGTGCTCAGCTGCAGGTCTGTTTAAAATAAATCTTATTTTTACAGTGGAAACTGAATGTTTTCCTTTAAGGATAATTTTTGCATTTTATCCCTGCTGCAATCCATGAGAGACAACCCCATAACACAGTGGAGCTGGAGCATATAAATGTTTTTTAAAGTCTGTCTAGGTTTATCATTCAATATCTCTGGTTGGTTTTTTGCTATTTACATGTACTTATAATAGATAAAAGTATTAATGATTAAAAGGCTTGTTACATGTGGTACAGAAAAGCCTTGAAATCTTCTCAAATACATGCAGTGTATTTTTTTCCAACACATCTGCAGAATTATTTTCATCTCACTATTCAAAGAATAGATTAGGTGTGCATGTTTTTCTGAACATGAAGAGTTTATATTCTAAAGTATCATGACAGCAAAGAAGGTTTTGGATATCCTTGTTTGTGATAAGAAAGGGTGGTTGTGATTTGCCCAGATGTGACTGTAATAGTGCTGGGAAATAGTTGGAGCTAGGAACTGTGTCCAGATACCTCCAGCTGAATGTTCCTGCCTTGGAGGCAAAGCCCATCTTCCTCTCTGATGGAAAGGTTCTGTTGCTGTTGTTGGTTTTGTTGTTGTTTAATTTTTGTTTCAAAATTATTTATATTATGATTTCAGATGGGCACAGTTTGAAAGGAGTTTTATAGTTCCCTCCTGCTATTTGGAAAATATCTGGTGAGCATCTTCCTTGTTTTAGGAGTCCTGACCTTGAGGAGCTCTGTCACTTCCAGAGCAGTTTCAGATCTTGTCTAGAACTGATGGAATCTTTGTTACTGAAGGAAGTAAATGTGATTTGTGTCATTACAGAATGACAGTATAAAAGGAACACATTCTCTGAGCAGTTTTGCATAAAGTGCTGAAGAACTGAGCTCTTGCCCTGACAAATGCAGTTGAAGTTCTAGAGAGATGTACTTGCTTTTATTCCCCACTTTTCTGGGGGCCTATATCTGGTTTTCTGCAAGCTACATTCAAGATATTTAAACAATTTTGTTCAGAAATTATTTCACCTGTCCTACTCCTTTGTATTTGAACAGAAATCAAAGCACCCAGATACCAAACAATGAAAGATATTTACCAGTGGCAGGATTTTATTTCTTCACAGAAACTGTGGGCAAATGAGGTAATTGCTGTGATGGCTTCTGGAGCTGCCTTTGGAGTGTGTCACACAGCTGATGTAATGATGAGATGATTGGATTATCTTGATCACCTGGACATGCTTTGGCTTTGATTCTCCATCAGTTCTGTGGGAAATCAAGCTGCTTGCTAGTCCCACTCAGTGAGGGACTGTCGCAGATGCCTGTTCATTATCAAAAGGAAATAGTATTTTCTCATGGCCATATGTTCCTTGGGATTCCCCTCTGCAACTCTCCAGAAACCTGCTTGTCACTCTCAGAGATGGTGTATGCACAGAACTTGAACACTGGAGCTTGTAAAGGGACTGAGAAACTAATAAAAGTGTGACAAAAGAAGTACTTACCCTAAAAGGAAAAGGACTTGCATATTGATAACCCTGAAATGAAAGAATTAAAAATTCATGATGGTGCATTGCGGATTAAGTGCATGTCTTCGTAACTAAACCAAATGTGAAATTGGAGCCTAGAATATTCTGCTACCAACACAAGTAGTTTTTTTCCTCCATCTGTTTTACTGGTAGCAGAAACTTATTCTGGCTTCTGCACTGCACTTGAAATTATTTAAAAGTTGTTATTAATATTTAATATTAATATTTTTGGTATCAAAATGCTCAGATTAATAAAAAACAATGCAATGACAGTAAACAATGCAAAAAGGAAAGGTAATTTGTGGTTGCAATGTAAAGGTAGTGTAAAGGACAGGATCTGCTTTACCAGGTATGAATCTCCCTTACATCCTTGTATGTGGGAGCAAGTATTGGAATTTACCCAATAGGCAGAGTAGGTGACATGCAGTTTGAATGTTTTGTGGAACTTTTAATTTCAAGGGAGTTCCAGTGGAGTTTTGGGACTGATCTTGAGTGCTCTGCATGCAAAACTCTGAGGTCATGGAAATACATGGTAAAATGAGAGTACCCAGCCTGAAATGGCAAGAATTTGATGCTTTGCAACAGAACATTTTGGCACATTCTATTCCCTGCCTTACTCCTGAACAAAAAATGCACAATTTGGTCGTGTTTTGTTTTGAAGGCTTGAAGTAAGTACATGCTTTGGGGCTCACAAAACATCTCACTGATATCTCAGTGAAATGCACTTAAGTGTAACACATTTCATTATGACCATGATCCTGGCTGGCCTCATTCTGCAAGCACACATTTAAGAATCTGTTAAAATAATTTGGTGTTAATTAAAACATACTGAGTGACCCAGTAACATTTAGAAAAATGATTCATGGTTGCCAGTGATGCATTTTGTGAATTCTAGCCTGAAAAAGCAGGAGATTTTAGCTCACTCTGCAATTCCTTCATTAAAAGTGGCCCCTTCTGGTGTTTAACAGTGCATGGGCAGCTTAGAGCAGACTGAAGAGTGTCTGACCTAAGGGAATTACAAAGGAATTTGGGGAGGCAGGAGGCAATTACCTGAACTGGAATTTGGCCAGGAGATGGGAGCTAACATTGCAGTGCTTATTAAACCTTGTGAGTAATGAAGAGCCATCTTTTACTGACAGGTAGAAATGAATGAGGTTGATCTTGGAATGACTTGGCAGGATTCACTTTTCCTGGGAAAAGTTAAATGACTGACATTGTCAGGAATTAGGAAGTACTCGCTGGATAAAGCATTACTTTTGTCTAGTGGGCTTTTCTCTGGCAAATTCATTTTCCTCTGCAAAAGATATGGTTAGAGGATCAAGAAGCTCATAAAGAGCATGCTTCTAGACTTTGTAAGTGAGCAGCCACGTTCTTTGTTGCCAAAAAACATGTTGAGCATTGCAAGATGTTTCTGATAACTGTCAGAAAGGGGGTTTATAGGTTATCATTTTCTTTTTCAGAATATTCCAAATGGTCATACTTTGAGTTTCATGATAGAACCTTTGTATTTGATGATAGAGTGTATTTATCAAAATTATTCCACAATTTCTATAAATCTCCTATTATTATTATTCTATATTGTATTTTTTATTTTCAGTGTGAAATCATGATTTTCAAATATTTAATCAAGATTCTGAATCCTGCATTTAGCATAAGTATTTAACTTACAGGTTAATTTGGTTTCTTTTTGGTTCATCTGTTCCCTTTAGCTGAAAATTCTTTCCAAAACAATTGCAAAACTCTTGTCTGGAGTATAAAGTAGAGCTATACTGATTCTTTTTTGTTTTTAAGTAGAGATTAAATAGAATTATTTCAGAGGTTACATTTCTCAGAGGAACATTGGGATCCAACTGATTTCAAGGAATTCTTTAGGAGATTGTGAGAAATCTAAATTAGCATTTTTTGTATGTCATACCTACCTAGAAACTGTCAGAATAACCAGCAAAGTTTGCCTGACGAGGCAATATGGTTTTGTTGATAACCTACACATCACAAATTTTGGTTTTTATTCCATTTAAACTTCCCTTTCTATATTTCTTTTTCTTTCATTTTTTCCCCACTGCTTTTGTTTAATTAGGTTGCCAGACCTTTGGTCAGGGACTGTTTTACTGTTGTTATACACTGTAATTATAATAAGAGTATGTGAGATTGTTAGCACTGTGTAGAATAAATTTCAAGTACTTTAAACCAATTCGAAATTACCAATTTCACCAAGATTCTAATTCAGAAAGGCACTTGACTGTGGTGTTCTCTTTTAGCATATGAATACCACTCTTGATTATTTTAAGGGTTGAATTCAAACACCTGCTGAAGTGCTTTGTAGTGAAATATATTCTGGAGTAAAGCTGCTCAGAAATGCACTTATAAGCAGAGTTTAATTCATTCTAGCTCTGTTTTACTTCTGAGACAGACTGACATGCTTATGGGGAGGAGCTCAAAGCTCTGATTGATGTGAAAAGAGGAGATTTCCTTGACCCTTAGTGTTTGATTTGTCTGACAGCACCCCAGGAAAAACGAGACCCTCGTGCCTGACCATTCTGTCAGTGTCCCATTACAGGGATCCTTCACTGAACAGTCCTGCTGGATCAGAGGTGGTTCAACTGACTTGTTCAGGGACACACACCAGCAGCATAAAGGAGACCCCTCAATGAGTCTTCCTGCTTTCTGACCTCTCAGCAGGTCACCCATTTTATTCAGTTGTGTCCCCTGCTGCTGGTGACTGCCAGCACCTGGGAAGGACTCACACTGACAGTTCATGGAGTAACATTCCTTATTAACAGAAAATTGTGACAGGTTAAGTTTCGAGGACTGCCAGTGTAAGTGTCTGACTGCAAAAACATATTCAAAGCAATTCAGAGAAGCTCTAATTCCCAGCAAAAGTATCCAGTGTGCACAGAGTACGTTTCGTACCCACAAGGGAAGAAGATGGGTTCAGCCTGTTGGTTGATCCCAGTAGTTACAATGGAGCCTTCCCTAACTTATTCCTATTTACAGCTTACTTTTATACTATTTCTTTATGATTAGGTGGAGCTTGAGGGACTAAGTCATACATGCCTTTGTTACTGATTGGTGTAAAATTCTCCCGCTTTGCTCTCAGAGCTGCAGTCAGTAAAGCACAGAGCAGGTGCCCTGTGAGGGGTGGTCACACTCTGGGGGGGGGTGACTTTGGGAAGGGGATGTGTGTTAATGCAGTTGTGTTACAATGAACCGAGTTCACCCCAGGAGGGTGATTTCACCACAGTTCCTGGCTCAGCCCCAAGACAGCTCCTATCTCCCGTGGCTGACAGGCCCTGTGCAGTTTATCAGCTGCAAAGCCCCATCGAGATCCCCTCCCTGCCAGGACTTCAACAGAACTTGGCTGTGGTGTTTCCACTCTGCTCCACCCTCGGTTCCATCCCCCTCAGCAGGGCTGGGGCTGCAGGTTGAGTCTGTGGGGAACCATCCTGGAGCAGCCTTTGAGCAGCCAGCAGCATTCCATCCAGATAGCAGCAGCTGTATTTTACCCTGTAATTCCTGTACTGTTACAGCTTCTGGTAGGATGTGAATATAACTTCTCAGTATCCTCTAATTTTGCCCCCAGCTGTCTTTCCACTTGAGACTTGAGAAATATATATATAAATGAATTAGGATAATTTTATTTGAAAGTTGGAGAAGTTTTTCTCTTCTGTAAATGCATGAGAGATGCATTTAGTTAGTGGATGAGAGATGCATTTAGTTAGTCTATGAGAGATGTATTTTGTTGCAGTGAATTTCAGTAGCCCAGAAGAAGACCTTTAAGAGATATCATAAGGCAGTCTTGCTGTGTTTTAGTCTACTAGACTGTCAGCTGTTTATACACAGTGTTTGAATGCTGAGGCTTTTACATATTTAAATGCAGGTAGAAGAGCTGGTTAGTAAGAAAAAAAGAAAAAAAATGCTAAATCTTTGACCACTTTCCCTGACCACTTAGCCAGTTATGTTCTAAGATATTTTCAATTTAAAGGCTTCTCCCCTCGCCCCTTTCTTTTATAAATTTTATTTTTATTTTATGTTGCTCAGAGCACAAGTCTTATGAGAAGCAGCTGAGGGTACCGGGGTTTTTTAACCTAGAAAAAGGAGGCTCAGAGGGGACTTTATTGCTCTCTTCAGCGACCTCTGGGGGACCTTATCACTCTTTGCAAACACCTGAAAGGGGTTTGTAGCAGGCAGGTGTCAGCCTCTTCTCCCAAGTAACAAGCAAAATGGCATTAGGTTATGCTGGGGGAAGATTTGATTGGATATGCGGAAATATTTCTTCACTGAAAGTGTTGTCGAGCATGGTAAAAGGCTGCCCAGGGTAGTTGAGTCACCATCCCTGGTGGTATTTAAGACACACCTAGATGTGGCACTCAGGGGCGTGGTTTAATGGTGGACTTGGCAGTTCTGGGTTAACAGCTGGACTCAATGATCTTAGAGATCATTTCCAACCTAAGTGATTCTTGATTTACCTGGAATAAAGCTCCATTCTGCACAATTTTCTTTAGATGCAGAATGCTATCAGGAAGATGTGTTAAATTTTATTGCAGCATTTCATAAATGGATGCTGCTTATTCAAGAAAACCCATTTCAGCGGGCTAAGTGAAAATAAATAGAAAGATATGCATTATTTACAGACCATAATGTGAGTAAGAAGGCTGCATGCACAAATAGCAGATGAAAACCCAGCAGATGTTGCAAGGAAAATTACTTGTTCAGGCAAAAAAGCTTGTCTTCAGGCCCACATGCTGTATATATGCATACTTTGTTAAAAACCAAAGGTTTTTCACAAGAATTGTCAACCCCAGATTTTACTTTGAGGACTGGAAACCCCAGCATTTGCTTCCTTCAGCAGTAGGACTGTATCTTGATTGCCATCTTCTCTGTGTAAACAGGAGGAAGAGATTACCTGTGCAATTAAGAGATTGCTTTTTCTTGATTTTCCTAACTGGTATTTCCACCAGGCCTATAAAATAATCAGCAGCTTGCAAGGTGTGCATAATGCTGGCAGGTAGGAGTCAGCCAGACAAACTCTGCCTCACATCCATGTATTGTACACCTGGGACATGCTGCTCACCAAAACTGCTCTATCCCTCCCCTCATCATCTGAGCAGGGGAGGGAAAATATAATGAAGTGTTCATGGGCTGAGATAGGGCAAGGAGAGATCCCTCACCAGCTGGTCTCATGGGCAAAACCAAGATTTGACTCGAGGAAATTGGTTAATTACCAATCTCAGTCAGAGCAGGATAAGGAGAATTAAAACAAATCCTAAAAACACCCTCCCCCCATCCCTTCTTCCTTCCTGGGCTCAACCTCCTCCCCCTCACCAGTACAGAGAGATGGGGAATGGGCTTTAAAGTCAGTTTATAACATATTGTTTCATCTGCTGCTTTCTCCTCAAGGAGAGGGCTTCTTTCCTTGCTCCAGTGTGTGTCCTTACCACAGGAGACAGTCCTCCATAAATTTCTCCAGTGTGAGTACTTCCCACAAGCTGCAGTTATTCATGAACTGCTCAAGCATGGGTCCCTCTTCCTTGGTTTAATTCCACTCACAGTTACATTTTTCTTCTTCATGTGTAGTTAAGCAGCTCAAAAAAATCTCCCTCTCAAAATACCTACTCTGTCAGAGATAACCTGTCTTGGATGTAGAGTGTGTTATGTCATTGTCAGCTGTCCCAAGTTAATTAGGGAGGATAAGACAGGGCATAAGAAACTACCAACATTCCTGAGAAGTCAAAGACAAGAGTCAGGGAGAAAAGGATGGAGCTATTCTGCATAAGAAATCAAGATGGGAGCAAAGGCTTCTAACAGGAAGTCTCCTGGCAGTCTAATCCCAGATTGCACAATGACGTAGCAGAGCAGCCTTGAAGGCAATCTCCAAGTATTTGAGTTTTCTTAAGCTTTTCTGACCTTGCAAGAACTTTCTCCATCAGCAGAAAGTGGCCAAGAACCTTGCAGACACAAATCACAAGACAAGGGGAGTGATGCTCAAGACTCCTGCATGGTTCAAGATGTCAAATTTTGTATTATTGTCTGGTTTAGGCTTTCTGTGAGAAGTTACAGAACACAAAATTAAGAACATGGGATAAAAATATAAAAAATACATAATTAAATATTAGGTTGATTTTTATTCTACCAAGTACCATTTTACCCATAATGCAGCAACAGCACAGATTTATATCTGTGCCCCATGGTCTTAAAGCTTATACAAGGATCCTCCTGAGGAAGAGATGAGCTCTTGATAGTTGCATGTTTTTCTCAGTAAATGATGATTTGTGAATGGACCTTTATCTTTCAGTAGGAAAGTTCAAAGCAGGCACCTCACGGAATCCTAGAATGGATCATTTAATTCCAACCCCGAACTCTGCCTCAAACTCTTCGGCTTTAAAAATGCAGAATATTTCAAATGGAGACAGTTTCTTTTAATCAGCATTGCAAAATAAAGCAAGCTTTCCAGAAGGTGTCATATATTGACTTGCCTCCTTTTTTGACATTGGATTTAGTGTTGAAGTGTCAGAGATACCCCTGGAATTGAAATTCTGTTTTCTACATAACTCTAAGGGGATCTGCTTCACTTGCTGTACTGGTTTGATTTCTTAATTTTTAAATGCAATTACACTTGATTTATATCACTAAATGAGAAGGTGTTTTTCAAACCAACAAACATGAGCCACCTGGGTTTTCTTAATTGCCAACATTAGTTGTTCACGTATGCCTGCTTTTTATGTGATGGAATTATTTTATTTAAAGCCCAAGTTTCCACTCAAGAGGAGAAGGAGCAGGAGTTCCTATTTGCAGTGCTGATGCCAGCTGAAGTGATTTATCAGTGCACTGCTGTGCGGTGTTGTGTGGGTTTTCTAACCCTGCTCAGAAACCAGGGCCTTCCCTGGCATCTTTAAAAATCAGAATATTTGTGCTTTTCTTTCTAATTTCCAGACCAGTGCAAACCCCAGCACAGCACTCTCTGAATATTTATTTATAGATAATTCTTATTCAACTCTGTCTCACTTGAACTGGTACTTTATGTTTTAGGTTTGGGACAGGTCCATGCCACAGTGAAGACACTGGAAGTGACAGGAAGAAACCTCTCAAACATTTTCCTTTGCAAGGTTCAGTATTTTCATGTTAATCCAGCATGTCTGGGAGGCAAGAGTTTCAAATGAGAACACTTCTAGAGAACAAAAGTTTTGTTTTTTGCATATTTCAAGGAGCATTGTGCATACATTTGGAATGGCTCTGTCTGGAAGATGAGAAGTAAATCTGAGTCCTATGAGGACATTCTGAGTGTTCATTACAATTTTATTCTTACTAAAAGAGGCCTAATTAAAACAATGTTTAAAGGTTATTTCACCAACTTCCACTGTCTTTATTTTTGCAATTACACCCTGAATGAATATAAAATTAAATAGGGGTTCTTTGTCCCACTTGCCTTATGTTCCTGAGAAACACAAGATAGAAAGAGCTTTCTTCTTGCTAGTCCTTACCTTTCTGGTCCTTTTTCACTGTTATTAAGAACTTTTTAATGGCACATAAATAGTGCAGCCAAATATTTGTAAATTCACAGGTGAAAAAGGGCACATTTTACACAGAAACTTCACACTGTTCATTTTCTGTATGGCTAAATTTAATAAGCAGACTGTTTGTACATTTATATTGATGTTGTTGAATGACTGAAGTGGTCAAAAGAAGGGTAGTAGCAGTGATATATTTATAGTGATTTATATATATATATATATATATCTATAGTGATTTAATTATACAGTTAGAGATATACTTTACCTCTTCCTTTTGTATATAACCTATCTGTTGAGACTTTGTAATATTCCCATTGAATAGCTATTTCTGGACAAATTAAATGTTAATAAGTCCTTGTTATAGGTGTCAAGAAAAGTAGCACTAATTGAATAATACATGATGTTTCACTGATAAGAATCAATGACCCAGTCTATAAAGCCTAAAAAATTCACATTCAGGTACTTGCTTAGGATAAATTACCATAGAATCCATGTTACAAACCCAGCTCTGCATGTTTGTAAGGTTCTGCTTTAGTTGCTTAAAGGATACCTTGGTGGAGTTTCTCTCTCATTTAATTTTAGAGTTTGCTTTCTTTTAAAAATTAAATACCTATTTAAAAAGGTGTCATCTATTCAAGTCCATTGAAAGCAGAGGAGAATTTTTGCATTATTTACCAGCATCCTAGAGAAAAAATCGGGACGTGAAATGTGTTTCTTAGTGAATTTTTTAATGAGTAGGGCTATCTTCATTAAGCTAGGGAGAAAGGCTTGGATAAGATGGATGTAGAGTTTTTTTTGTAATGTTTAAGCCTATTCTTTTCCTCATACTGCAGAGGAAAATGCAGTATTCAGAGATAAATGCACAATATAGAATGAGTCAGCTCTCAGTAGTATCCTCAGTGAAGAGAGAATGTGCCTGTCATGTTTGTATCTTGACAAAAATTTTCCCTGAATCTGAGGGGAGAAGCACGCAGAATAATTTTATTAGTTTGCATATATATGACAAATAGCCCAATTTTGGAAAGCCACTTAGCATGCCTTGTAAAATGTTATTTTATTGGCTGTACTGATAGTTTGATACATTCTGTTTTTTTTTTTTTTTCAGTTTCTTGTAAAAATACAAATAATTTTACTGTATGAGTTACAAGTTTACACACATTTCTGTACCACTGCTGGGATTTTTCTAACACCTTCTTAATAGGATTTTATGTTGTGTGATAGATGTAACTGGAGTTGCTGCAAAATAACCATGGAAAGGTCAGGAGAATTTGTTCTCTGAATAATTCCACAGTTTATCTCAGTTTCTGCTGAAAGAAATGTGATGTGTTTGAAATTTGAAGGGGAAATCAATGCATGTTTTACATATTATCCCTTAAAACGTTTGTGAATCCTTCAATAGAAAAATATAGCTCCACCCTATGTGCTTCATTTAAATGAAAGATCTCTGCAGAATAAAATTCCCCTTTTTTAATCTGTTTTCATCAGTGTGAGTGAGGAATAAAGGAGGCCAGAGATGAGCAATTTCTCCCCTCCTTGTCTCTTGGAATTTTACTACTGTAAAATGCCGTCTGAGGAGAGATCACGGTAAAAAGTTGAGCTCAGAGCTAAATGGTCAGGGGCTGGAGCCTGTGGGACCTGAGCACACCAGGACCTGTCAGTGTCTCTCCTCAAGTACCTGTTGTCTCCATAGGGGCTGGGACTGGCGACTTCATCTGGAATCCACCAAATCAACCGTATTTAAATTTACAAAATAAATCTATTGTCCTTAATCCTTGAGTGCAGTTAGTGGAGTAGAGTCTGTACCATATTTTCTGTACTGAACAGAGGAGATATTGCCTAACAAAGAAAAGAAATGGAAGTTTGTCATATATGAAGTTCCCTCCCTCCAGTGTCTCCCTTGACCGTGACAATGGTCTTGTATATCTGGTTACTTGGTTCACTGGCAGCAGAACATCAATATTTCATGCTTTCCTTCCCTGCAGACAGTGAACAAAAAAGGTCTTTTTTTTTTTTATTTCTGGGCTCCTGTCCATGGTGCTGCTGTTTTAATTGTGTGATAGGGAACAAGTTAAATAGAATCTGTAGTTAAAAACTGTTGCGTAGACAACAGATTTATTTAGAACGCATTTAAAAAACATTAGTGGGGGAGAAAGATAAGCTTGATTTGATGGATAGAAAACTCTAAATGGCCTTGAGATTTTCAGTGTTTCTGTCAGTGAGGGCTTGATGGAAGACTGCTTGGCTCTTATCAATGAGCATTTTCTTGCAGTCTGAATGAAACTTTTTTCCCCTCACATTGAATTTCTCATACTTGTGGTGACTTTCTGTCCCACCTGCACCAACCACTTTTTTTCCCTGTTGATCCAGTTGTTCTTCCCACAGTCCATTCCTCCATTCTCTTTCAATATTTTAATACTAATATTTCTCCAATATTTTTAATATGTTTATCTTAATATTTTAATTATTTTAATTATTTTTTAACCCTCTCTTACTCTTGACATAATGAAGCACCTCAGCTGCACTGATCTGTTTTGGAACTTGTTTGAACATCTAAATTTTCCATGCATCTTTGAGATGTTGGTACATGTGTGGTTTACTCAGTTACTTTGAAAGTAACGGAGTAAAGCCTCCAAAGGGTTGTCCTGTAATTGCTGAGCCTCCTGATAGAATAAAGCTGGATTTAAATATCTTTGTGGAACACAAGAAGCTTCCACAGTAAAAACTATCAAATTAGGATGACACAAGGTGGTTTTTTTTTTTTTTTTTTAACCAAGTCTGTGAAAACCACATTATATGGGTAAGTGTGATTATGTGATTACAATGAGGCATTGCAGCATGAAGCTCTTGGTGAACTTGCAAGAAACTGGAGAAAAGCATGAAAGCATCTCGAGATACAATAGGATTTTGTGGAATATTAGTAGCAACTCTTATTTTTAAATAAGAAGGTATATTCAGTAATCCTGTGTATGTCATAAATATAAAAGCTGATTTTTTATACCAGTAAAAACAAAATCTGGAAGTATCACTGGGTATTTCTGTGTGATTTGGAAGACAAGAATCTTCTAAGCACTGCATGCACATCATTTTTTATATATTCAACTCTACTGAAATAAGCCTAATGTTGCAAGTGAGCCAAATTACTCCACTAATTTCTGATAGCTGAATCACCACAAGTAATAATTTAGGATGCAAATAGGTTAAAATAGCATCTGAAGAACCCTGGCCTGATTTTGTAGATCTATTGATCTTTTTTTCAGTAATCTGCTAACAAAAGGCCATATTGAGTTTCTTTAGTCTTGGCTCTTGTGGCAACCTCTGTTCTGATCCTCTCCTGCCTCTTTTGAAAGAAAGTATTCCTGATATTCCTTTAACCACAACCTCCTTGTTATTTGTTATCTGTAGTGTGCTTGTGTGAATGCTTCCTGCATAACAACTTGCCACTGAATTTTGAGTTACTTCTTATGCATCCCCATGGCAATAGTCTGTTAATTTTTCTTGGTACAGAGAAAAAGATCCTATTGGGGGCAAGCAGGTTGAGCACTGGCAGGGGATAGTTGTGAAGCAATGCTGAGTAACTGCATTTTGGTTTTGCGTGCTTGACAAAATGTTGGGAAATCATTCAAAAATCGATTTAAAATGAGCCCCAGACCTCAAGACACCAGTTTAACTTTTATTCCTGTGTCTGACATGAGTCCTGATTCTCTGAATAAGTCTGAGCTACTTAAGAAGTACAATGGTAGAAGTCAAACTTCTGGTAAATTATCCAATAAGATTAAATTAGGTTCAATTTCCCTTGCAGGTTATTTTACACTTCGTAAATGTCCCTGCTATATTTGGAGTTAAAGCTGACCAGAGTGGGGATTTTCCTGGAGAAAAGTAAAGAAAATAATTTTTTGAAACCTTTCCTTCAAGAACAATAATGCAAAAAATTTCCAAGTGCACCTGAGTGGTGGGGATGCATGATACTGACAGGCAGGTCTTAGTGGGAAAGCAGAAGGAGATACAGTGAAGAACAACAAAAAAATTCTTGTTTATGGATTTTGTGGACTGTCTGTTATGGTATGATCCTTTCACAGCACAGAAGTGAATGTTGCTTCAGAAGCATCCATTGAGTGTTTTGTTCTCTCACTGAAAGCCTCTTGTCCTGCACTCTAATCTGACTGAAATGCTGACTTCTTCCTCCTTCCTAGAGAAACTTCTGTGGGATTAAAGAGAAATATAGGAAGTCAGAATGTTATTTCAAGAGGGAGGACCTCCTAGGACTTGGGGAGGTTATGGGGCTATGGGGACAGAGGTAGGTTTTCCTGCAGTGAAGTAGTGCAGAGGCTCTCAGAGGGATATCATGTCCTGGGAGACTTCAATATTTTCCATCTCTTTGACTGCAGAACACTTAGTTTCCCTTCCAACAATGCCTTTAAACTGACTTTTTATCCCCCAGAATTGCTCAGTATTTTATAATTAATGGATAAAAATAGGTGAACAGGTACAACAAAGCCCACACAGGCTCTTTTTAAATGCCCTTTTTTAGGATTATTGACTTCTGCAGGGCTGGAATCGATGGAAAATACAGTCTTGATTTCCTCAGTGCACAAATCCATGGAAATCTATAATAACCTCTAGGGAGAGAAAATCAAAGTTCATGGGTTTGGCAGCTGTGAAAAGACTCATCAGCTCCAGAGCATGCATGTTGTCAAAACAGTTTGCTACTAAACAAAAGTACACTTTTTGAAATATTTTTGTTTGGCTTATTTCTGCAGTAACTGACTGGCTAATCCTTATTAAACTGCAGGAAGGAAGGGAAATAATTCCTCCCTGTAAATTGATATCAAACAGTAAAGAGCACCTGCAGGAGTATAAGGATGTATCCTTAATGGATTACTTTATGAACAATCCAAAAAATACAGCAAAGTGGCCATGTGGTAGTAACTGGTGGTTCCTTTTTGCACTTCACTAGGAAAAGGAATGCCTGAGGCTAAGGGAATTAAGATCCATATCCAAGAAAAGGACAATACAAAAAATTAGAGGGACTGCCTTGAAATAGTTTTATACCTATTTTTTTTATTATATCTGTTCTTTTATTTAACTTCAGTTGAAGAATCAAATTGAAATTAGCAGATTGAAATAAACATGATTATATTGAAAAGGGAAATGTGGAACTGATAGAATATTTTGCAGTACAACTTTTGATTTAACTGTAGAACTTTCAGAGACAGGAAGCTATTGATGTCATGAACATAATATTTATGAAATGATAAAGTAAGTATTTATATTGGATATCCATAGCTGCTCTAATTAATGGCCAGTACTTGTGGAAGGATTTCAAACAGGTATTTCTTGGAGATGAGGTTTGGGAGCATATTATTCTGCATCTTTTATTTTGTTGATGTTGCACTGAAGGCCAACTGTAGGCGCTGGTTTGCCCAGGCTGGAGGAGACAAATGGCAGATCTTACTACCATTTACAAATACCTAATTTGGAAACTCTTTTAGTGAGGCTTTTTTTTTTGTTTGTTTTGTTTTGGTTTTTTTTCTTATTTCTTTAACCACGAGTGTGTCAAACACCCCCTGACATGTGAGGATGGAATAACCTCTTTGGAGAGGCTATAGGATCTCTGTTCTTAAATGTATTGAAAAAATGCTAAGAGAAGACCATGAGCCCTACAAGCTGGCTATAATTCATAGTTAAATAAGAATTCTATAAAAAAAGCTTCAAAAATATTTTATCGTCAGAAATAACCTGCTTTTGACATTTATCTTCATGGTTAGTATTTGTTCCTTAGGCATAACAGGACAAATAAATATTTCCAGTAGTCCCATACATTTTTAGAGGTTTTATATCTGGGAAGGGTTTTTTAGCTGTTATTTTAATGCAGTTGTTTGCTTTTATTTTCTCTGTGTGTTTTCACTGAACACTTAAGACAAAGAAATGGAGTGGGTCCTGGCTGATACGTTATTTGCCAAATGAATATCTCCAAAGCTCAATACTAGTTTATTTGAAAGGTCTGTATATGACTCTTTTTGAGCTAGACTGTCCTACAGTGCTTCAAAGATTATATAATGATGTCAGTGTTGCTCTTGTGCATCGTACTGTAATTTCTTAACTAATGTCTTCAAAAAAAATTACTTCTGTATTAGAACTTGCATTCATCCAATACCCAGGTGCATGCTGGTTATATTAAGCACTGCCAAGACAAGCTTCTATAATTCTGAAATTGTGTCCAAATGATATTTTATTCAGCCTCATAACACTTTCAGCTAATTTTTAAATCTAATTTTTCAATGATTCTGTCATGCAGTTGTCTAACAAGTTGCTCATGGCATAATGAAGATCATTCTTAGACAGTGAAAGACAAAAGAAACCCACATTCATGGGATTTATATCTCCTTTTTTTGGAGACTCATTTTTGTTAGGGAAGAACATATGTGAGGGTTGATGCTTTGGGAAGCTGATTTTGGAGTAGTATTTTAGAAACATAGCAGAGAGGTGTATGAGAGAGAGTTATGGATAATGGGATTCTGTGGGATTGAAAGCGAGGAATATTCCAGTGTACTCCTGAGCTTGTTAGCAGAGGGAAAGGAGAGGTTTTAGCAGCACTGAAAAGATGAAAGTGAGAGCATCAATGGACTTGTGGATTCAATGGAGAAAGGGAAGTGAAAACCAAAGATCATGGAATGTATTGTTTTGAATGGGATCATTAAAGGCCATCTAGTCCAAACCCCCTGCAATGAGCAGGGGTACCTTCAACTAGATCAGGCTGCTCAGAGTCCCACCCAGCCTCACCTCAAAGGGAAACATGGGGCCTCTCTGGGCTACTTGTTCCAGAGTTCGACCACCCTGCTCATGAAATATTTCTTCTTTATATCTATTCTGAATCTACCCTCTTGTAGTTTAAAACCCCTTGTCCTGTTTCTGTAGGCCCTATTAAAATGTCTGTCACCATCTTGTAAGACCTCTTTAAGTACTGAAAGGTCTCAATAAGGTGTGCATAAAGCCTTCTCACCTCCAGGGTGTACAACCCCAACTATCTCAGCCTTTCTTCCTAGGAGAGGTGTTCCATCCTGCTGATCATTTCTGTGTCCCTCCTCTGGACCTGCTCAAGCAGCTCCCTTCTTTCCTGTCCTGAGGACCCCAGAACTGAACACAGTAGGGTTTCACCAGACCAATGCAGAGAGGAAGGACCACCTCCCTCACCATACTGGCCCCGCCTCCTTTTGTGCAGTTGTTTTCCTGGGCTGTGGATGCACACTGATGGATTGTGTCCAGCTTTTCATCCACCAGTCCCCTCAAGTCCATCTCGGTAGGTCTGCTTTCAACCCCTTCATCTTCGCAGCCTGGAGGGGTAAAAGGAGTTGTCCTGAAAGTAAACAATCAGAAAAATCTGAAGATTTTTTTTTGGTGGAATTAATTCACTTGTGACATAAACTGCTATCAAAACTCAGATGTGTACAGGAGTGTGGAACACTTGAAGCAGCATGCAACTTGTAAACAGCAAATATTTTCCTTACGCCTGTTTGCATTTCTAACATGTTTCTGCCTGATGGTTCTATTTCCATCTGATAGGAATACCAAATGAAGAACTACTGTAGTTGCAGCTCTGTGAAATGCTCTGTGTTCATTTGTGATGCTGCATTAAAATATAAAGGCATTAATGACCAATATGATATGAACACAGAATGATGTAATTAAACAAAGGCTAAAAGAGACAGAGATCATTAGTGAAGCCAGGAGATAGGAGGTACAAACTTTAGGGACAAGTTACCACCATTCATATCTTGTGAGCTACCACCATAGGTGACAGAGCCACCAGCCAATGTCACTTTTCTCACAGAAATTGGCACCACAGGTTTGGAACTGCTCTGGGTAGAGTCAATTCCCTGCATTTACTGCCATAAGTTCTCTGTACACTCTCATCTTACTTCTCTTCCAGGGAGAGAAGGTTGAGCTTAGAGAGGCTTCCTCTGCCCTATGGTTTTCTTCGTTCCTGGGGAGTCCATGGCATTCAGCATCTTTCTGTTGGCTGCCTATGACTGGTATCTTAGTTGTTGCTGTTTTGTTTTTTAGTAAATTATTATTTTTTCACTTATGTCTTCTCACATTCATCTCTTCTTATGGGTGGAAGGCTAGGAGTTAAAATTACAGCGGGAGGTAACTCATTATGGAGTGTCTGCCTAGGAAATTGTCTTAAACTAAGACAAAAGTGTAACTCCAAATTCCCACAAAGACACATTGCAAGACTTTCATTTCTATCTCCGAATGCATTTTGGCTTGCTTGTGTTGCCTAGTCATGTAAATATACCTCAAACTCAGACCAGGATGAAACTCACCAGGCAGGCTCCAGAGATGTGAGATAGTCAAGGCCCCTCATTTGGTGTTGTAAATAATAAGGGAGTAAGGATCTTTAGACAGGGCTAAGAGCCAGCCCTGGAGCAGGGACACTCATGAGGCCAGAGAAGCTGTAAGACTTTAAAAAGCTGCTCCAGGGACAGACTGCTCAGCAAATCTCAGCTGGTGAACCAAGGGGGATGTGGTCCATCCTGTGCTGGATGCTGAAGAGGATCAGTTTTGAAACTGTGAGGTAGATACCCACTTGCCCATGTAGTTTACCTATCATCACATTGCAGCCTGCTATTTCAGCTCTGCTTCTGTTGCCTGAGTAATCCTTTAACATGGTCAGAGCCAGACGCTCCTGGAAAGGAACCACAGGAGACTTGCAACAGTGGCTTGTGGTAACCACAGAATTAAGAGTAGAAAAGGATTGGCTTGAGGCCAGCATGCTCTAGGGTACAGGGCACCCTTCTGTCATGCTGTCATCTGGGCAGCTGGGGTTTGAAATCCAGGATTGAGAGACCCAAAGGCCAGAGGTCAGCTGGAGTGGTTTGAATATGGGATAGGCTAGTTTCTGACCTGAGTGTGGCAAACACTGGGGACAGACTCATGTGGAAGCAGATGTGCCCGGAATGCCTAAATGTAGAGGGTCTAGAAAGTGGGACTATCTGGAAGGTGAAAACTTCATTTTTGCTTTTTGAATCATAGAATCACTTAGGTTGGAAAAGGCTTCTGAGATAATTGAATCCAACCATTTAACCCAGCACTGACCACTAAGCCATGTGCCTAAATGTCTCACACCATATTTGCTTGTAAATTTTCATTGTCCTTGCAATGATCCTTCCAGAAGGAAGATGAAGTAAAATTCCCGATACTTTTTCTTCCCAACAGCAGTTCCTTCAGTACCTCTCTCTCCATGTGCTCTCAGTTGGCATGGAAACATGATGCTGAAGCTCTGACAGGTCATCTGCAGGGCCCAATGTTTCCAGCAGGACCTGTACCTCTCCTGACTGTCTCCAGCTGATCTGGTGTCTTCAGCTAAATTCTAATTGGAAACTGAGCACAAATTGGGGCAGTGTTCAGAGGCAAGGAGAAAGAACACTTTGAGGTCTTAAATAATGAATACAGCAGGCTGTAAAGAAAAAACAGAGGGTAGTGGGTGAAACCCTAATCAGAAATATGGAATGCTATCTGATTTTCACAGTATAATTTCCTTGGCTCAATAAGTGGCAGATTCTGCCCTGTGTTCACACCTCTATGGCAGTAGCACACATTGAGTAACATTTGCTTTTTGATCTGCTCATGTGACTGTGGTTATAATAATCCCCTGGTTAAGAATGAATGTCTGCCTTTTGGATTAGGGTACATTGGCATATTTATACTTTTTAAGAAAAATGAGTCAGCAGTTATTAAGAATTATATTGACATGCTCTTATTTTATTTATTGGGTCAGTTAATTAGACTAGATATATTTTTTCACATCTCATTGTAGAAATATTTGTGAATGCTGATCTCTGCTACTAATGAAATGACGCCCATACTTATGCATAAGATAAATGTGTTTGTAGGTATTTGCTGTCCCTAAGCTCAGAAAAGGAAAATGATATAAAAATTATGGTGAATATTTAAAGATTTCTCTTCAGTTTGTTGTTCTTTGAGGTAATGCATTCAATTTTTTTTCCTGTGAAATAATAGTGAAGACCTGCTGGAGAAACCCTTTTATTCCTGGTGCCTTTTTCAATCGTGTAATTTACACGAGATCTTCAGCACAACTGTGTGACATTGTTGCCCAAATATTTCAGCATTACTTTGTTGAAGTACAGAAGTTCATTTAATGGGAAAACTTGAAGGGGGTATCACTCACATCTTTTATTGCACTGAACGTTTGACACAAATCCACAAAATTGACAGTCACAGCTTCAAAGTGTCCCACAGTAGCACAAAGAGCTTCTCATTTTGTTGGACTATTGTTTTAACGTGTCAGAGTGTATTTGAGAAACAATATGATTGCTTGTGGATAATGTGCTTGGCCTCATTGTGCTGATTAAATAGATGCTTGGTTTGCAGGGAGTTCTGTAGCTCTCTGTTCAGCCTGACCTCCTCTCCTGGCTGCAATGAACTGGGGCCCATTAGCATTTGTTCTGCTCGTTAGAGTGAGAGGCGATTGCCGTCCTGAAAAACACCAAATAGCCCAGTTAGTACATGAGCTGCTTTTCTTTTCCCTTGGCCTCCACCCACTGCCACTGAATATCCTGAACAAATGCTGGAGACAGTTGGCAATATTGGAGAATAATTGATCTCCGCATCTGGCACAATCTGTTTGGCACAAGCTGGCACTTCAAGAGCGAGTGTTGTGCTTCTATTTGTCCCCTTGTCCCCTTTGTCTTAGATAAATATTCGTGTCTTTAGTGCTGAATCTTCCATGTAGTTGGAGGAGCACAGTGCTAAGGTGCCCTAAGTGGGGTTCAGAATAACCCTGGCGTAAAAAGCAGCGAAAACCTGATCATATATATTCAGAAAAAAGAAAGTGTCAAAGGCCGAATCTTGCTTTACAGCTCGAAGCACATTTCTTAACTGTTCTAGCAAACATTTTTGGTGTTTTTGCTCTTTGGTGGCATGGGGGTCAGTCATGACAGGGAATTGGTATGACCATGCCACGTATAATGATGGAGACTGACTGTGGTACATATGAATTAACTTCTTTGGTCACAGTGAAGATGTTTCAAACAAACACTAACAGAATGAAATCAGAATCTCATTATGAAGTTGTGCAGTGTGCAGCAGCTTAAAAAAACTGTATTATTGACATGGCTGGGGCAGTTAGATGGGTCTGTGCTGCCTCAGCCCTTCCTGCTTTGAGTGATGCTTTCAGGCCATCTCATTCCATGCTTACAGGGCTCAGTACATGCTCTACACACTGCAGTATTGGGTGTCACCTTTTGCATCCCCCCGGGTGAAACTGGAAATGACTGGAGATGTAATGGAAGAGCTGTACATCTTAACAAGACATGCTTTGTCTTTTAAGAAGAAAACAGTGGGCAAAAAGTGGTTTCATGAGAGAAGAAACAGTTGGATAATCTAATGTTTTGTAGCTGCTCTAATTGTCTTCCTGTTGCTAAGCAAAGTGTCCTCTCAGACCCTGTGTTATTTCATTTGGAGATACTTGAGTCACTTCACTGAAAATAGAGCTCATATCTTCAGTTTGTATATATTATAATTAATAGTTGTATTTGTTTTCTGACCTGGGAGCACATCCCACATTGTCTCATAAACTTGTTGCATATGTGGAAACAGATAAAAGCAACTCAGTGGGAAGAGATGGTTTCTGTAGGTAGAGGTGGATGTGCTCAGTTTCTGTTAAAATCTCCAGAATGATCTCTACCACATTATTCACTCCAGTATCTGTTCTCAAGCACCAGAGCTCCTGCTTTAGCAATGTGTTAATGCTTTATCAACTTTTGAAGCTTAAATATTTTAAACATAATGCTGAAAACAACTTCAGCTAAGAGGTGAACCAGAAACTTTGATATTCTGGTCTATCATCCAGGTAGAGAATATATGTTACCTATAATCTCTGCAAGTTAAGAGAAAATGGCATTCCTTGATAAGGAATTAATATTTTCTTTAAAGAAAAATAAAAGAAATAGGGTGTATACAGAGTTCAGAGATAAGAAGTGAATGACTGTAATTTTACTGCAGTGCAGCTGTGAAGAATGTGCTGTATACTGAAGCAGTGAATAGGTGAGAACAGTTAAGTTAATATTGCCTCCTTCAATAACTCTTACCCTTTAGCTGCATGTCCTTCACTGTATTTTCCATATTTTATTGTTTGAATAGTATGCCTTTGCCACAAATGGCTGAAAGCAAAGGGAAAAAAGAAAGCACTCTGAGAACTGATAGTTCCTTTAGTCCTGCAATAGCCCCATTAGTTGTTGTCTGGACAGCCAATACTGTATTTCATTGCGTAGTGTTGATCTTTCCTTCTGCCTACAGGAGCATCTCAAAGTGGGACTTTTAAAAGTATGTGGAGAAATAGAAGTTCTGCCTTGTTTTCTTTCTACCTTTTTTCTTTAAATGCTTTTTAAAAGTTCTTTGGAGAGAAGGGGATGAAAGCCTATGATTTCTTGGAAACGTAGCCTGCCTTTTGAGTTTTGATCTGCGTTAGTGATTTTAACCCTTAGGTCTTCTAGCTGTCTATTTAGCTTAGAGGAAGAAATGATGGCTTAGATTTGTATGGCACATTTCATTAGGGCATTTGCTGTTCCTACAGCAAAGCTGTTCTTTGCAATTCAGTGCCCTTTTGATATTAGCTGTGCAATGATGTGACAATAGGGTGATACTTGCTGTTTCATTTTTAGCTGTGTTATTTAGCTTGGGATGACAGGTCCTTCTGCTGTCCCAACTAATTGCAGACACCAGAAAATATGATGTGATGTCTAGGAGGAAGAGAGAGATCTGACTTTTGGCCCAGTTGTGTGATTTATGAACATGTTCATTTCTGCAGCTGCAACTCCTTCATTTATTTGCATCACCTGAACAAGATGTGCTGTAAAGCAGAATGTTGTTGATAACTTAGAGTGAACTTTTGGACTTTGCCATGACTGCAAGACTACTGAAGTGCCAGACTGCAGCCTGAGGCTTGAATCAAGGCTGGGTTTTGTTTCCCTGAGGAAGTCACTGAATCTCTCCTTGCTTCAGTGGGTGAGAATTAATTCATTCGTGTTTCAAAATTGCTTGGAGATTGTCACTTGGATGGAGTCATAGCAATGCAGAGTGTGAACAATGCATCACAGGATGGCTCAGCAAACCAGAGAAGCACTGAGGCATGCACAGAGCTGAACAATATCCAGGTATTGCCCAACAACATTTATGTCCCAAGGGATTGGAGTGCTAAAGTGTAAATGTGGGTTCTTTCCTTTGAAACACATGAAACAAAATGAATAATTTGTTTACTTGCAAGCTGTCTCTTTGATAGTCTTCATAACCACAATTTAAATGTTGCAAATGAAATGTAGTGCTACATTATCCACATGTGGCTCCTGATTTTTTTTTTTTTTTTGAGAAATAAGGTAAAAATAAATTGTGCTTAACAGATTGTTTGCAAAGTAAACCTCCTTGGTTAAAATTCTGAGAGGCTATCTTGCCTGAATAGGAAAATATACAAATACAATTATGTATCATTCCTTCTCATTCCTACTGCTACAATTATATAAATAACACAGGTCTGTTGATTCCTGCCATTTGTGGTTGGTGTAAGAATGATGTCAAATGTCAAAATTCTCCTAAACGTCACCTCTTTTGAGATCTATATATTCATTATTGTTTTCTAACCAGGATTTTCTTTCATGACCTGAAAAGAAATATTAAATCCAGAACATTTCTGTTATTTACAGCAAGATTTAAGCAACTTAAATACACAGTGGGAAAGGAACTAACACTTTGCAAAGAATAGCACTTAGAAGAATTTTCCTTTTAGAATCAGCAGTAAATTTGTCAGCAGACTTTGGTTTACTCAGATTTTTGATTTTTTTCAGCAAATGCTTTTAAATGTTTGCTTTCTTGATTGTTGGTGAATATTCAGTGTTTGAGCTCTGTGCCTACAGACTATTGATCAGAAGCATTTTATAATGTTTTTCCTGCTCCCTGATTAGACAAACATGTAAGCACTCTGGCTCAAATAATTGTGTGGGTGAAGCTGAAGCTTGGTTGCTAGGAACACTTTCTGAGTTTTTAAAATTTATCCGAAGCCTTTGGTCAGTAAAACAAGATCACTCAAACGTTTTCTGAGAACCAAACAAAAGGGCTCAAAAGGGACTGAAAAAGGACTTAAAATAGCCAAAAAAAAGGGTGGTGAATATCCTTTTCTCAGCATTTTCCTTTTTTTATTCAGACGAGAGAATAAGGTCACAGATTATGTAGATTCAAATGATCACACCTGTAAATAGCAGTAGCATTAAAAATGATTGCCTGGACTGGGAAAGCCAGTTCTGTTGAGCCTCCTCCTTTACCTGTGACCCACAAAAATTCCACTGGGTTTGATCCCCCGCAGTGCCAGTGGGGATATGGGCAGTGTGCTCTGTGTGACTGAGCCTGCAGCTCCCTGGCGTCTGGGTGCTCTAGGCAGCAACTGAGATACATCTGCAAAAAGAAGGATATGGTCTCCCTTTCCAACAAAGCCATTGAGATCCCTGCCATGCTAGGGGCTAGGAATAAGGAGTAGAAGAAAACTATTAACTAGAGGAAGAAATGCTGCACCATTCCTGGGCTGTGAAAGACTAGTGAAAAATAAACAGAGCTACAGAAAACACTGTTCGAACTCTGATCTGCATCCTTTGAACTTGCCAGCTTTATCTTCTCATAAGCTCCCTGTGGTCCCTGCAGGGTGTCAGGGAGAAGAGCAGGAATTGTGCTTTTCATCCATCAGGCTATTGGGAAATGTCAAGCTGTTAGACTATGGTGGTGAGAGCCAGCCCAGCCACTGGAGTCAGGGAGTGCGAGACAGCGTCTCTTCTCTCTGTGGCACTGCTCTAGGCATGACCCCAGCCACATGCATCAGCTGAGGCTCACACAGAGCATGGCAGGAGAAGGATGGATGCCAATAGAATACTTCTCACATTCAGTGGGGCAGCAGTGAATGTCAGAGGGAAAGTCAGTTCACCCTAGCCTGGGTTTTACGTATTTAACTGTTTCTAGGCATGTGCTGTTTGCATATCTTCACCAGGGTTCATGAAGTGGTTTGTACTGGGACTGATGGAAACTGAGTTATGTATTTCATTTAATGCAGATATTCATAAACCACCTGAAATCTGTGAGAGTGTTTGTTCTTACATTCTGTCAAACACTGAGGTTTGCAAAATATGTGATCTTATTTGAGGTCTTCCCTTTCACAGGGCAGTGAAAACAAAGATGTGGTGACACTAAAATGAGAATTTTGCTCCTGAAATTATTAGGCCCAGGACTCTCAAGGTATTGGTTAATCACCCTGATTGGGCTACTCAAAAACTTAAAACAGGCAAATCACAAATGAATTGCAAATAAAAGAGTTTTCTTAATTAAAATCCTTATACAATTCTTTTTCTGGTGTGCTGAGCAGCCCAGCTGACCAATATGACACTCCTTTTGTTGCTTTCCATGTAGTGAGTTTCTTTGTTGGCAGGCCTGATAATTTTGGGACTGTTTTGAAAGCACCTATTAATGTGAACTCTCTTAAAAAAAAGAAAAAGAAATTGGGAATACTGTGCTGCCAGTTCTCTGTAGAGAACAGTGAGCAAGAAGGCTGATAGAGCTGGACAAACTGAGCTGCCCTGCAGAATAACAAGGAGATGGGCAGATTCCTTTTTGTCCCCTTGATTCACTGCCACCCTGGCTTCTCTTTCATTTGTTCAGCTGTGTTTGCTCTCCAGCACATCCGTGCTGCAGCCATTTCTCACCTCTGTTTGTTTGCCAATATAAGGTGTGTATATATGATACTCCTCTTGCTCAAACTGAGAGTAGCACCGAAAACTTTTCTTTTGTGTAGCAGAATACACAGGGTGCTTTGAAGGCCCCTCAGTGAGACAGCTGTAGTGATGGAAGACTTCAAGGCACACAGAGCACTTGAGGACACAGGTGAAATTCTGCTCTTGGCCTTGAGCTTTGTTTTTACACGCTCTTGTCAGCTGTTTTTTTGCTGCCTTCCAGTTTTGAAGTTGCTGATATAAGATGATCTAATATGATGTTCTCTCTCTAGTGGTAAAAACTGCTGGACTTACCAGAGAGGAAGAAGCACAGACAAAACTAAAGACACTGAGAAAACCGCTGAACCAAAACCACAAAACCCAACCAACAAACCAAACCCTCAGATCACTGAGATTTTGGTGTTCCCCATAATGTCAGTTGTGGAGCTGGTTCAGTCCTTACAAAGATGGCCAGTTCTGGATCTCTGGGAGGGGGAAGCCTCTGGGCCTTCTCCAGCAGCCCTCCTGGGAGAAGGGGCACAAGTGGAGGTGAATCAGTTCTGTGAAATGAAGGCCAAGTTATTTTAAACCTGGCAGCAGCAAGAATCAACATAGTTAATGGGAGTTTTGGAAAGGGCTTTTACGGCAATGTGAGGGTGATTATTTTTCCTTTGACTTGTAAATAAGCTTGCACGGTCCTCTGACTTACAGCACAGCTATTCTTGGTTCTCACTTGCTACATCTCATTATATCTTGTACCTTATATTACATTTCTTGAACTTTTAACCTTTCCAAGAATGTAACTAATGTGCTTCTGGCAAGGATTTGTGTATCATTATTGTCATATTTCAAAGTAAGCTCGTGTCTTATCTTCTCATTGTTTCTTCAAATCTTTTTTTTTTCCCTATGAAATGAGAATATTAGGCTTAATTCCTAAAGGATGTAGCCTAGATACTGAGGGCACACATTTATCCACTGTTTGTCTATTCAAAGCTCTAATCCTAAATATAAATACTCATCTGCTCGTTATTTGCATGCATGAAAGAAGGTGGATGTATACACAAAGTTTTTTTTCTTTTGCTTTCCCTGCTTGTGTTGGAGAAGAGCTCTGAATTACCAAGGAGGACAAAAGGAATGATTTTGTGTCAGCGAGAACAACAACAACTGGAAAAACCTTAATTCATTTAGAACAATTATAGACTGATTTCACATATCGTTTAGGTATTATACACTGATTTTCTACACTACTTATATAATAAATAGCATGAGAGAGCACGAGGATTGTCAGGTTATAAACGTAAAAGGCGTAGCAGTAATATATGTTACAATCCTATTATTAGAGATGCCTCTGCCTGAATTAAGGTGCAAACAAGACCACTTGGCCAAAGACAATAGTACAGATTTTATTTAACACTAAATGTGAGGTGGAGAGAGAGAGAGAGAGAAATAGAAAAGTTCCCATGAGGTGGCTTAGTTCACAGTCCAGATTCCAGGAGTCCAGAGGCATATTCAGGAGGGTGGGCTTGAGTGGTTGCTGATGAGCAGTTGCTTTAAAGATTTCAACTCTGTAGTGTGGGGAAGAACCAAGATCGAAGTGGGATTTACAACCTCTTCTGTTCCAGTCATTACCTTTGTTTTGATGTCTTAGCTTCTGGGAGAGGTGACCTTTGCAAATGAAGAAATAAGGCACATACACAAGAGGAGAGGCAGTAAAAGATTTATGGTGCTACAAGCCTTTTCAAAGCTTTAAAGGTTTCTTCATTCATTATCTTCTCAAGTTTCTCTTTCCAAGGGACAGACAGTTAAAGCAGGGCTCGTTTCTCTCTTTAAATTTAATGACAGCTAGAAACTGCATGGTGAAATACATGCTTGCAATAACAAGATAACAATACCAAGGAGCTCATTGAGACAGTGTTTGTGTCGCACGTGAAAAGCACATTGTAACTGGCAAGTAAGACCTTTTCTACAAAGCACAAGAGTATTTATTTTAAAACAAAATAAGTAAAGAGAGAAAAAAGCAGCTGAGGTATTGTGTAATGGGTGCAATAGAGAAATTCTTGGGGAGTACTGAATCTTCATAAGAACATTTGCACAATAACCATAGGGTTGTGTTCTACATGTGAAAAGCCTTGCTTATTCCATGTGAGGCAGGCCTTGCACACCTGGATGATGTTTTTGCATTGGCCACTTGGTTTGGTGTCCACGCTCCTAAATATTCCTATTTCTGGATGTTGTGGATTCAACAGGCTGTCTCTGACTCAGCTCTGTTGGTGTTAGACTCGATAGACTTGGCATTGAGAGGCAACCTGGGATGGGGATAGAACACAAATTAATGGAAATTCAAACTGAGAGGCTTGTGGGATGCCTTAAAAATACGTATTCTGAAACAGAAACAACACAACATGATATTCCAGCTCTGACTATTTGTATTCTTTGTGTGGTTTAGACTCTGTGTGATAATGGAATGGGAAGTAGGCAGTGTTATTTCTAATGAGATGTCAGTCCTAAATGCTGCATGCATTAGTGGAAAGAAGTAGTAGCCAGCTGATGAGCTCTGCTGATGTTTTTTCATCTCATTAAGCCTTGATTAAGTAACATGCATGTTACTTCATAAATACATGGTAATTTCTGCTTGACCCCACTTGTGGCTGGCTAGGGCAATACAGGAAATTCTATTTACTTAATCCCTTTTCCTTCCATCTCTTCTACCCCACAGAGCCACACATTGCTCTCCAGCATTTTCACTCCAGAATACGAGTGGTCCTCTCCTCTCCCACGTAGTTTCTTTCCCTTTTGGTGAGATGTGTGAGTGTACCTCAAGCTATTCACTATCCACAATTCCTCCATCTACCAGGAATGTTTTCTGCCTGTCTTGGATATAATTTCTCTCTTCAAAGGCCTCTATGATCTCTCTGTGTGTGAAATGATAATATATATATATTTCTCCACAATGGTGTACTTTCATAGTGGGATAAGCATTCCAGATGGCTGTTTTGTATCAAAATCCCGGCTGGAATCAGATGATCCTTACCTTGACAGAGGTGAAGTTGAGGTATTGCATTCTCAACTGCAGTTGACCTCAGCCAGCTATGTTAAGAAGATGTCCATTTAGCTATTTTTCTTACTGCATGTCCTAGCTAAATTAGGTTTGTTGTTGTGCTATGAAATGACCAACCTTTCCTTTGACAATGGAAATATAATCTTTGACGGTAGAACTCCATCAGGTGGAGTGAGGATGGTAAAGGTAGAAGCTCGTGTTCCTAAGGAGGGAGTAGAAAGTATCCCATTGGATTGTGCATGTTGAAGGTTGGATGGCTTGGGGAATATATTTCTTTCCTTTTCTCCCCCTTGCCACCCCCAAGCTGAATCTGGTTTCATGAAAGTTTTCTTGTCATTTCTGTTTCTATACTTGTTCTGTTTCTATATTTGTTCAGATATCCTGACAGGTGTTATGTATGAGGATAGAATTTACATGGATGATTCTGGAGAAGCTACATACCAAGAACCTTTAGTAGACATTTTCCTGTCAGCTTTATTATCCTTCAAAAAGTGTTCAAAAAACTCTCCTCTGTGTCTGGATGTGTTAAAATTTCTTAAACACAACTTTACCCTCTTTGTGTGAGAAGTGCCTTTTTTTGGTTTGAGTTTCTAAAGTAGCTTGCAGCCTGCTAATCTCTGGTTAGAACAGTAAAATACTGTGGCAGTACTCTTCATGTTTATAAAAAATAATAATGATTCATAGGGAGGATGAAACCCTCAAAACCACAAAACTCCCAAACCAACAATGCTTTACCATATTAAGCAAGTACAAAATAGAAAGATTTGGATTAGGGGAATATAAAATAAGATGTTTGCATAATGTAATTGTTAATGGTATTTAATTTTTATTATGGGAAGTCCATGCTGTTTCTACTCGAAAATCTCATAAAAGATATAGAAAACATAGCAGAAAGCACCTGTTAGCCTAATACCTGCATGCAATATCAAAACCATGACTTAAACTATGATATTTTTAAACAAATAAAAATAATTCATTTGGAGTTCACTTGACTTCAGTTATGCACAAAAAGCCAGATTTAGAAAATTTAACTTTTTTTAATCTGCATATTGCAGATTCTTACGTAAGGAAAAAAAAATTATAAGATCTCTTGCTGGTGATGTAAAGAATGTGAGTAGGAGCTGGCAGGTGGCTTACAGATATCATTCTGAAATATCTTATCCTGCCAAAAAACAATGTCGTGTTTAATTAGCACTTTGCAGATGGCATGCAAAATGATCTTCACTTAGGACAGAAGTTCTTCCTCCTCTTTTTTTTTTTTGACGGACTATTTTTGAGAGTTGATTTTGAAAACATGGCTTATGGTGCTGCCCAGGATACATCCAGGTGTAGCAGGGAATGTGTCCTCCATCAGCCCTGTAGCTTTAGGTCCCTGGTCCATGTGCAGAGCGTGTTGACACAACCCAAGTAATAGTAACACATATTTAGATCGTGTTAGACTAATACAGGAGTTGCTGACTTGTAAGGAGGGGAGGTTGAGGTGAGGAAGTGGAATAATTTCACTTTGATTCCTCTGAATTTAGTGAATTATCAGATACTTCATTTGTGGTCCAAATGGTCCTTTCAGCACAAATGATTGCACCTGCACTTTCCTACTGGACTTAATTCTCATCTCTGCTTTCTTTAGTGTTTTTTTTTTTTCACCCAGTTATTGGCAAAAGCAACAAGCAAAGAATAGACTTCATGACCCCTTGTTGTAACGATGTTGCTGCTGCTCGAGGCCACAGGTGAGCACATGCAGCTACCTTAGAGACTCTAAGGAAACAGGAAATTGGTGCTTTGTTATCTCAGTCTCTGACTTTATTTGGTTATATTGCTGCTGAGGAGAATATACAGTTTCGAGTGAAGGTGTCATAAGGAACAGAGGGAAGACAAATGGAATGATGCTAATTCCAAAAGCTGCAGCAAATAAATGCTGGTGGGAAAGGTCATAAGCCCAAGTGGGACTGAAAATGGTCTTTCAATAGGTAATTGAAGATTTTGGGGAAGAGGTAATGAAATACCTTAAAAGTGAGGGAGGAAAATGAATTTATGACTTTTGTGAGAGAGGAAGGAGCCCATAGAGGAATACAAAGAGAAAAAGCTGGTGTAGCTGAAGGGATTGGGTGGGAATAGGATACCTTCTGCCATATTTGAAATGTCTATGAACTATTATTTTTATTTTTAAAAGCCAAAATAAATATTACAGTGAGCAAGATGGAAGTGGGAGTGTAAAAGTGAATTTTAATAGCATGACAGTAGCCAGACAGGAATGTTTTTCACTAAAAAGTTATTCACAAACTAGCTCTACAGAACCTGGATGTGCACTCAGAATTGAAGGTGAGACAGGGTTTTATCATCCTAAACAACCAGTAAAATGGTGAGTTGTAATGATCAGGAAAAGAGAAAGGGCCTGTGAAAAAGAATTTTGAATTCTTTTTAGGTTTATTTGTGCTTCCCTTCATGGCAAAGAATCACTGAGATATTGGTTGAGATATGAATTTCACAGGGGACAAATATGAGGTATACACAGGTCCTTGGGGTGATGGCAGGGTGAAGATACCTGCATTTCTGATCTTGTGTTACCCTGGGCTGTCCTGGAGGGGGAAACCCCTTGCAAAAACAAAAGGAATTGGATGGATTTGCTCAGGGATAATCTGAGTAAAGAGAATGAGAAAATAAAATCACACAAACCAGAAAAGATGATATAGTGATAAAACACATGAAAGTGGGAGAGTGAATTTTATACAGACAGTGACAGAACAAGGGGGAATGGTTTTAAATCCGTACTGTGAGGGTGGGAAGGCACTGGAACAGATTTCCCAGAGAAACTGTGGATGCTCCATACCTGGAAACGTTCAAAGCCAGCACGGATGGGACTTTGAGCAATCTGGATCCCAGAAGGTCCACCTGATCCATTTGTGCTCTGATTAAACATAAATACCTATATACAACAGCAATAAAGCAGTCCATGCTCATGACAACATGGGATTTATTTCAAGGGAAAGGAGAGGTTTCCTTAATGAACTGAATGCTGAGAGGATAAACCTGTAGCAGACACCTGATCTTGTTTTTTTCCTTCAGAAATTCTTAGGAGGCAAAAAGGGGATTATGAGGATCATCTGGGGCTGCCAGATTAGGAGGTGAAGAAAAGTAGGAGAGAAGCAATAATTAGGCAAATAGCAGTAGATGAGACTAAAGAAGAAATAGTCATCATGATGGAGGATGATTTGGTAGTGCTGGTGTACAGGAATTACTGCTGCTCACAGTGAGAGAGCCTGAGAGAACCTTGCTGATATTCAGGTAAGAAGAGCAGAATTGGGTAAAGCTGCAACTTTTGTAACCTGTTGGTTGTCTGCTGCTAAATATCTCTATTGTATTACAGACCTCAAAAATCTGCACCCATGTTTGCTCCTTGCTCTTCCACACCATCCTTATTTTCTATCATTTCAGCAGTAATGAAATTGATTTTGGAAACAAAGTTTTGAAAAGAGAGCTGGATCAAGGTGGGTGATATGATTCAGGTCAATGTGTGCTTATAGAGGCCTTCAGTGGCAAAAACACAGGGAAAAAGCTGGCAGGTAACAAAGAGCAGGCCATATCGTTTGGGAGACTTGGAGAACCTTAGGAAGAGCCATCTGAAAAGCTGTGTTGGGACAGCATACATCGGAAGAGGAGGGATGGGAAGTGGGATTCAGATTACAGCAGCCTGTTTCAGCAGCAGGTTCAACAAGCCAGATTTATCCACTTCCATCCAACCCAGCGTGCAGTCAGAGGGCTGTGTTTTAATACTCCTTTGTAGCTACAGTTATCCCAAGATGAGGTCAGTTGGATTTATTGCTTACTGAGAGTGACACAAACACCTGGAGGTAGAATAATTTTTTCTTTTTTAATGGGAAGGTCTATTGTGCACAACTTTTCTGCTGTTGTTCTTAGTGAGAATGAATATACTTCAGCTGACTTTGGCATTTAGTGCCACTTTGAGAGATCTGTCAGAGCAGGACGCGCAGAGAGAAATCTCTCTGTTCTTCTCTTATACTCAGGTATTCTGTAATACCTCATGTCCTTCCTGTCAATAAAAGTCAGCTCCTCTTCAGCCAGATGGTACCTGCTGCTTATCCTCTCCCTTGAATTCAAATGGACAGTTTGGGTGATTTCGATTCCAGGACCACATTTGAATGGGATCTGCACTGCTATTTACAATGGATTTACTCTGAGTTGTGAGTAGAATTAATGAGGGACTTGAAAATTGCCAAGGACCTACAGGAAAGGCTTAAATGAATTTGTGTAATACACTCTTGAGATTTACCTAGTGTTTTTTTTTCCCCCCCAGAGTCTGTGGTGCATAACTTTAACAGAGTAATAAACCATACATCTCTCAATGTTCCTTGAGTTGCATTAAATATCCTGGGCTACTGCAGCTGAACAGAGGGGCATTATCTATTTCTACAATTTGAGTCCCTACTTGCAGGTGATCCATTTAAAGGGAGCTGTCAGTGGACTGAAGTCAGCATGTAGCTGCTCTTACTGGTTTTCCTTTCCTTTCAGCAGTTCTAAGTCCCCTCTGTATGACTCCATAGTTAATGGAAAGGGGATTCCTTTGACTTCTATGGAGCTTTTCTGGATATGAATGGCTGAAAGAGGAAAGTATTATATACATAAACCATGTTTTGCCTGGGATCCTTGGGTTTTCTTTTGTGTTGTCATATCTGTCAATCTTCATGGTTTCTCCTTTGCACCTGGCAAGAACCACTCCAGGTAACCCTTTTGTGTGTCCTGATGTCATGCCATGAATGCATAGGTTTCATTATTTGTTCCTGTATTGCCTCACTTTTTCTTAGTGCTTGGTTATAATGTCCTACACTACCAGCTGGGATTTAAACTCCAAAGAATGAAAGTAAAGATTTGAGGAAAATCCTTACACAGCAAAAGGGAGAAAATTCTCTCCATAAGCCAGATTTGATAAGAAGTCAAGGAATACAGGAATAAAATGACAATTGTCACAAGCCAGATGGAGAGGGACCTTGAAAGAATTATTAATAGGAAATGACAAAATATTCTTCAGCCTTAGAAACTGAAAAGAGCAAGCACTGAATAGTTTGCTGTATGATGGAGGGGAGCATAATACAAGCATAGACAGGAGTTGAACTGAATGGTTTGTGCTAGGATTGAGCAGTCCTAGGATGGTGACCATTGAGCAAAGGCAAGCAGCTGTGAGGTTATGGAAATAGAAATTACCATTTTCTAGATGAGAAAACAAAGAACTTAATCCTATCAAGTCAGGAGACCAGCTAACTTCCATCACACAATGCTGAAAGAGCCGGTGCATGAAAATGCAGGACTGTGACTGAGTATCTTTAATAAACCTTTGGGGAGAATGGATATGACTATGGAATAGCAAATGCAGTACCTTTATTTAGGAAGGGAGAAGAAGTGATGTGGGAAAGGGCAGGCCATTAATCTCACCTCAGCTGCATGTGCGGCTTAGAACAAAGTCTGAAGGAAGGACTAATTAAGACACCTGAGAAAAAATTAAGACACCTGAGAAAATGGGCACTGAGATAAAGAGGAAGAGGGGCATGGCAGGCACAGCTTTTTTTTTTTTTTTTTTTGTCTTACAGGAAAGTGCTCAAAAATTTGAAAGAGGGCTTCCAAGCTTCTGCTCTTTTGGGGATATTCTTAAATATCATTCCTTTGTGGCTCAGACTTTACAGTGGCTTTAGTGGCTTTGCTCAGCATTTCCCTCCAGACTTCCCTTAAGTTTCCTGCTGAATAAAACTATCTTCAGCAGTGATTTAAAATATAGTTGTGTTTTCCTCCCCACACACCAGACACCAAAAGCTAGATGTCATGCTGAGCCTTGCTTTGATGTTGCAATAATTTACATGATTGTTTCTACAGTATTTTATCTTTAATGCTCGTTATTGATTTGTGTGCCTGCAGATAAATGTCCTTGTTTTGAAAATAAGAGACAACTTGTACTGACCCAGCCAGAACATCAAAGAAAAATTTAATGGGGTGAAATTTTGCTTCTAAACAAAAGCAAAAGAGTCAACATTTTCAAATTCTTTTAGAGCAAACTTCAACCTACATTGTTATGAACAATCAGTTGGCCAAGTAAACAAAGCAAGGAGATAATTTTTTTGTGAATTTTATGCAATTTAATTGTAATATCTTAGAATTATATAGAATATCTTCACACTTAGGGTACTTTTATGATTCTTGTACGGTGCAGAGAAACATCAGGGAAAGCTGGGTTGTGTCAGGTGAAGTGCTGACTCAGCCTGCTTCCACTCTCCAGTTCAGCTCAGATTTTTGTCACTTTTGACTGGAGCATGGATGTGTAGTGGATGTTACATCAAATCAGACCTGACTTTTCTGCTTCTTTAAATTGTTAGACCACACACACTGATAGAGATATGCAAAGTGAAAGAACTAAATGCTCCTTGAAAACTGCTGCAATCAGCAATATATGCTTTAAATGTCACTTTACAATTTGTGCTCTGTAAATGCGATCCCTGTGCATTTTGAGCTGCTTAGGATATTGCTTCATCAGAGAATTTTAAGTGCACAGTCCTCAGAGCTGTTAAAGGTTTTGATCCTAAAGACATCTCTGATCAGCAGACCACCAAGAAACAGAATGCCTGTTGCTTGTAGGTGGGGGAAGATGTCATCAGTAACCTTAATTTACCGTCTACCTCAGGAAACAGCAAGATTTCCTGGGAAGCTTCCTTAAGGATTCAAAGTGATGCTCATAGATGTTAGGTAGGCACGGCTTTTACATCTACCTCCTTTCTCTGGAGGTGAAATTTGTCAGAAAATGTTGGACAGCAAGGAACAGGAGCAGAACTAAGGCAATGATATATGTGCCCCTTGCTTAGGAAACATTGCCATGAGGGAGAGAGGAACAAGAAGTAAAATATTAGCTTGTTCTCAGTGGAAGGCTACAGTCATACACAAATTAGATGGTAATTTTAGCTTCCCGATAATGTAGAATCATGAAGAACCTAGAAACAGATTCCTAGCAATGGGAAAGTTGCAATCTACACATGGTAGGGTTTTTTTCCTTTTTTTGAGTTTCAGTGAACTGGTGGCAAATGTCTTTATTTTGTGTTGTCCCTGACAGCCTCCTCAAACATATTTCTGCCATTCCTGAACTCAGATTTTGAGTCCCATCTGTCGTACTGAGAATGTTTTTTGTTATCAAATGCCTGCAGCAAAGCAAAAAAAAAAAAGAATCTCACCGATTTAGCCTTTAATAATTTCTGTCCATGGTACAACTTTGTTACATTTCTCCTGTCTTTTTGTCTCTCTGCTCTTACAGGCCTCATTCTGCTTCTCTCGAGACTGAATTTTGCTGATGAAGTAAAAGAATTAAAAAGCAATAGGATATTCCCTTATCTTCCAAAATTAGAAGAGGTCAGAATCCAAACTACTGTGAGACCTTTAGAAAAAAGTTATTTTCCATACCTAGCACAGCTGACCATGTGCTACCAAATATTTATCTATTGCTCCTTTTTTTTTTTTCCCTTATTTAGAAAATATACTTTCTGGTAAAGTTAGTACATTCCAATTTACCTAGCCTATGGAAATGTGTAATCACTCAGTTTGCATTCATTGATTTATTTATTGTATTCTTATTAAGGTTTAATTGTATTAACCTCAGAAGTCAGTCTCAACGCTTTCATTAAATTCAGATGTATGAAGATCTCTGAGACTGATGTAAATTTTGAGTCCCTGTTTGCTTTACATCTTCATTTTTACAGCCCTTTTATTAAGTCTAGACTTTATTGTCTTGATGCATGATGTTTTCTAAACCAGACTGAGAGCTGGGTGAAAATTTGTGAGTGAATGAACTTTGTAGATATTCTAATGTGAACAGGTCTTGCCTTGAGCTAAATTCTAAATTCTGACCAGACTTCAAAGAAAAAAAAAAATAGAGTAGTAGCTAATGCTGTCTGTCACTACAACTTACATGCTGATAACCTGAATATTGCCAGCTGGCATCCAAATTAATTCTGACTCTAGAGATATTAGTGATTTCAGCAATATTTAAAGAGCAGTATATCAAGTATTTAAGGTGAAAATGGGATGAAGATACAATATCACTTTTTGTGGTAGGTTGACCCTGGCACCCACAGGGTTGCTTGCCCACTTCTCTCCCTCTACCATCCTAACCGTGCAAGATGTGGGAGAGAATAGGGAGTTTGGAAGTGAGAAAAAAACCATTGGACAAGATAAAGAAGATTTTATAGGGAAAGGAAAGAGGGGAAAACCCCAAGAAGTTATGTGAGGGCAAGTATTCGATACCTACTGGGTGTCTATTGTCAAGGGCAGCCTTAAGAAGCAGATATTTATATAGTTCACATCTGTAACACTTTTGTCTCCTCAAGAATCCTCCTATCATGTCAGAAAATGTCCTATCATGTCAAAAAACAGACTAGATTCCTAAACCAAATGAGCAGTAAAAAATGCCATTGTTTTTACATTGTGATTTTCCTTTCTGTGCATCTACTAACTTTAGGCAGTGTTTTGTGTGCACACTTAAAACATTGAGGCCTCCTCAACAAAACATGCTCTGATTCACTTCATAATGAACCTAATTGATTAACTCTCTTTCTGCTCTGCTGTGAGACACCTGGGAGAAAGATTGAGGTCTGTGGAATTCAAAATAGCCCAAACCTCCATGAAACACTATTAAAATTACTCTTGTATCCCACAAAAACACATACTTGATGTTCTGGGTCTGTAGCCAGGCATTAGCATCATATCCAGCATGAGTTTGCAGAAGATCATCTGCTGAAAAATAAAGAAGCATTTAAATAATCCACACAGTTAGTTTACAATTCAGTGCTAGATTGAGTTTTATTAAATTACAGCTTTGCATACAATCTAAACCAAATAAGCCATCAAATTTAAGCAGTGAGGGAGATACAAGGATGGAAGTCAATTGGTAATTCCCTGGGTGGTCCAGGATCTCATTGATGTGTCTGCCTGGGTATGACAATCCACTGGTTTATGTTTCAAGCAATTAATCTGAAGTCACTATTAGAAAGACTTCTGTAAATAATTCTCATTGTCAATCAGAGAGCAACTGGCCCTTCTTATTCAGGAGACAGGAGACAGTTTTCTTATTGTCCACGTTGGCATTACCGCATGTGAAATTCTTAGTAAAGCAGGGTTTGTTATTTTTAAGAAATGCTCTGTCCATGATTTCTTATGACACTGATCAGTATTGTCATAATCCATCACAATGAAATCAAGGGGTTTTTTGCTAAGATACTGAATGCTCTATCATTTAGAAATCTTTATCCATGGTAGTATTGGCCATTTGACTGACTGTAGGCCCAGCATCAGTGGAGGAATGGTGACTACTTGTTGAATCCCCGGGGTCCCAATGGCTATACTGGATCCAAATCACCTAATAGGATGTGCTGAGCAAAAGTTATGTTAGTCCATTCTGAAAACCTTGTTCCGTCCTCCTTCAGGTTTCCTAGTGAGTGGATGGAAAGTGGGTGGTGGAGCCAAAGGACTGCAAATTCAGAGCAACACCATGGATTTACAGAACTTGTCAAAGCAGTTGAACTAAATTGTTCATCTTCTTCATGGCTAACAAAACAGAGAATGTTTGCTTACTCAAAGGCATTAATTCTATTGAGTTACTATAAATGACACCTGAGGGGGAAGTTTTTATTGCTGTAATAAAGTGAATAATCAGGAAGCAGAAAGTGAGGAAAATTTGAGACGTATCAAATTGCTCTAAAACTGATATAACCTGTTGCCAAAAGGCTGATACCTCAGAGACGAATCACATTCAGAGCTTGCCAGTTTCTCAAAGCTGAAACTATTATTGGCCCTGTGAACTACATTTAGACAAAAAAATAAGAATGATAACTCAGAACTGGTTAGAAATATCCAGTAAATGTCTACAAAAACTAGTATGTTCTTCTCTTTGGTTCTCTGCTTGTTTTACATAATGTAAGAGGTTCAGTGAAGCATAACTCACTCCATAAACACCCTGCTCATCCCTTGGCATTCCTTAGGGAACAGCAGGGGCCTAACAGATTGTAAATAAAAACTCAAGTTACAGCCCTTCAGCCCAGTTTCTCATGGGCTCACACAGCATTATGTGCATGAAGCCCTGTGCTTTATTGAGTCTGACCTCAAATGGGTTCTGGAGCCTTGTCCCTTTCAGGTCAAAAGGTTCCTCAACAGCAACTGCTAATATTCTGTATTCTACAGATCTAAATAGTTTGCAAAAATCCTTTCAGGGTCATTGATAAGTTTTCAAAATCATGACAAACTTCCATGGAGTGAAAGAAAGCAAGTTTGCAACATTTAAATACGTTAAAGAGACTGTTCTTGGTAGTTCTTCGCCAATCAGTCTGGCATCTGCCCTGGACAAAAGAGTCTGTTACTATTGATTTAAAAGCATTGATAATTTAATGGCAATGTAATTAAAATTTGATAAGACTTGCATTAATTCTGCACATTTTTCTTATTAGGAATAAAAATAACAAAATTCAAATTATTATACAATCTATGGATGAAAAACAGCTAAATAGTGTGCCCCAAACCTGACCTGGAAGCAGGAGGATGTGACTCCTGTCTGAAATCTTTCCTTTCTTTCTAGAATTAGCTTAGCAGAGAGTGTGTAACATGGATCAAGTTTAAAGCAGTGCAAGTATAGCAATATGACAATTGCTGAAGGAGAAAAAATGGCTGATGTGGAATAACCTGGTTTGGTTTGGCATAAGGAAAAGAGCAAACAAAACTGTCTTTTAGTGGGGAGTTCTTCTGTGGAGGCAATGACAGTAAGAATGGAGGATTCTTTTCCAGCGAGTGACATTGAAGAAATCTTGAAACTCTTGTGGTTTACCACTCAGGTAAGAAATGAGGATGATGTTGTGACCATAAGGTTTTGGCTGATGCCTGAGGGATTATGACACTTTTGGTGTACAGAGGGTACCTCATCCGTACATTTGGTACCTGTGGTCACTAATGAACTGGAGGGCAAATTAATACTGACCCAGCCAAGTCCAGTCTTGGAAGCAGCTTAGACTTTCATGGTTTGGCTTTCAGAGAAGACTACCTGGATTGGGCTGTGCCACTGAATGCCCTCCTCGGGGAGGTATAGATGTAGTGTACTCCAAATGATACATGAACAAAGAGTTGACACTGTAGGGCTGTTTAGTCAGGCAGGGAGGAAAATACCCGGGTCAGAAGGCTGGGAGCTGAAGGTGATGAACTCAGAGGTGAAATCAAACACACGAACAGGGAATATAAGTAAGTTTAGCTTGACAAGCATGATGGTTGTCTGAGCACCCTCAGGGATTTTAAAAAGGAAGAATGGGTTTGCTCCTGAGAGTGAACAAGATAGTTCAAGCAGAAACATTTCAACAGTCCCATGGCTTCCCTCATGCACGAAACCAGTCAGAGACCACAGCAGCCTCTCCTGGCACTATGATCTGGGGTAGCAACCTCAAAAAAAAACCAAAACCAAAACCAAAGCAAAAAAAACCCCAAAACCAAAACATCCTACAGTTGTATTGCTTTATACAACCACAGAGTTGGGTTGAAACTCACCTTTGTGATTGTCCCAGGAAGCAGAACAAGCTGTAGCACATCAGAAAATGTTCAAAATGCTCTACACATGAAAAAGAAAGATTCAGCTCTTGATTAGCCTCAGAAATGTTATCAATGGTGAATTATCAAAAGGTAAAAGTACAGCAAGAGGTCTTGCCTAATTTACATTCTTCTAATGGGTTCAGTTTAGAAGGTTAATATACAATATTAATCCCTTCTAGGCACAGTGTCCTATCAGGGAGCACTACCAAATGTCAGAGGGGAATGCTCATGAGAGGAAGGTCAAGAATTTATCATCCTTTCATTAAATCATTTGAATGGAAATCAAAGAAAAAGGAAAACGTAGAAAATCAGAAGCTGCAATGGCATCAAGATTAAAACTTGCTCTTTCAGAAGGATTACTGTTAAATTTTCACAGTAAATGCCAAGTTGGTGTGTTTTGTTGGTCTTGAAAACCCTGAGTAGCTTTCCCCAGTGTGATGACCTTTCCACTGTAATTTTCCTTTGAGTAAATTGATAAAAGGAAAATAAGAGGGAAGATAATCCTGACCTGATGTGTTCTGCCCAGTCACTGTCTTGTAGGTGCTCAAGATTCTGTTTGCAAATGAGACAAAAAGTGCCTTTATTTAATGAAAACTCATGAGCTATTTGGCTTTAAATCTAGAGTTACTGCAAATTCCATTATTTCAGAACTTTGCATTATGAATTATGAACATAATTGTGAATTATCTTTCTCCTATGAGCATATGAAACTGTTACTTGGTTAAGTGTTGCTACTTAATTCAAGGAGAGGTTTTCCTTTTTAAGCTTTATTGCAAACAATGCTTTCCACATTTATTCCTGTCTTCCTCTTTCTCCTCTTCCTTTTCCCCTTTGTCCCCTTCCATTTCCCTTTTCTCCCCATTGATCTCATCTTTTTATTATGTCATTAAGAGAGATGGATATATTTTGTCCAATATGGGCTTAGATAATCTAAGAAAAGAGAAGGTACCTTCATATTTGAATTCTATGGTGATCAAAATAAACAGATGTATTTCATCTACCTGTAGACTTTCAGTGGTGTTTAGAGATTAAAAAATACTAAATCCATTTCCTTTGGAAATCAAGAAGTGTCCATTTTCCATATAAGCTGCCCTAGGTTTGAACATATATACTGATTATGGCCTTGAATTGATAATGCAACTGTGCCTAAAATATAGTCCTAGCAATTCTGGCAACAAACTCAGTCTCATAATAATTACGTTATTTTATATATTCTTATTTTTTTAGACTTTGATTCTATTTAAAGGAAAATAATTCCTCTTTTTTTTTTTTTCTGTGCAGCCTTAGGGGAAGCTGAGGGTGATAGAATGTTCTATTTAGTGAACCCATGGAGCAACTCTTTCTGCTAAACTTGTGTAACTCTGGAAATGCCATGTGCTGCTTGTTCACTTCCAGGCTCTTTCCTAATCATTTTAGCAAGTCAAGAAAGGTCCCTCCCTTCTTTTAGGATGTTTTCCTACATCACACTCTTGAAGCCTCGCTTTCTGCTGATTGCAGTGATTTCAAATATGTTGACACTAAAGCTTGGTGGGTGCTGAAAGAATTCTGCAAATATTTCCTTGACTTGTATCATGTTTGCTTTGGCAGTGTTCACACTCCTTGGAGATTTTCTTTCACCAGCAGGCTTTTAATGGCATGAATGGGTGCAAAGAAACATATTTTGGATAAATACTGCAATCTTCCAGGAAGCAAATTTTAAAATCAAAATGGTAAATATTATCTCTGCAAAAGTTGCTTAAGCAGACTGCTGGACCTGTTGAAGTTGGTGTGGTTGCAATAGCTCGTGAGTTTTCAACAGTGCATCTGGGAGTTCAGGGAAACTGCCTGTTTATACCAGCAAGAAGCTTGACTGCTAAGCCATATCCTTGGAGCATCTGGGCATCATTACTTGAGATGTGCATACTTTGTCCTTGGGGAAATGAGGAGTTTAAGTGTCAAAATAAATGTACCGTGCTGCAGTTTAAAATATACACTGAATTGCATTACCATTCTCCTCTCTCTTTCCTTTTGGAAGTTGCACTGTAATGATTAGTTCATTAGTGAACTTTTGTGACAAATAGTTTTCAAAGGATTCCCATCACTTTGTGTCTTCCAAAAATCTTCTGATGTTTCCCATGCAGAATTTTCGCTGCCAGCCCTACACACTGGAGAAGGTGACAGTATGAAGATACACTAATGGGTTTGAAAGGGAAGAAAGATACAGCTGAGGTGATAACAGGAAAGGAAGGAAATGATCCTTATTTCTAAAGATCCTTTGTTTTAAAGAGGAAGCAGAATAGATGGATTTTTAGTTTTTGACTGGTGAATTTCAAACTTTTACGTCTATACCATGAAATGTTGGTGAATTAGAATGTTATAAAGTAGTGAAACCTACTCTTTTAACTGCCTTTCCATCCCTGATCTCCATTAAGCTGAGCGTAGGAACAAGGCTAAGCATGGTAAATAAAATTACTTTTTTTCTTTCAATTCATCTTTAATATATATTGCAATGTTGGGGGAAATGAGCATATTCATTTTCTGCAGCATTTCATCTTGCACTGCTCTTTAGGCTCAATTTCGTGAGTCCTACTTTGATGAAGTTAAGTAAAAAGAAATCAAAGGATAAAATTGTGCTGATAGACAACCTTACAGAAATTGTATTTCAAGCTTAAGGAAAGAGAAAACTGCTTTCTTATGGGTGCAAAATATAAGATATTGACCAAAATCTATAAGGAATTCGAGGCAGAAGGAGGAGTTACATTCCTTTGGAATAGAATGGTTGGCATTTAATGTTTCTTTAGATGCTTCCCTTTGCCTCAATCCCTGATATTTAAAGTTTCCATGTAGTATTAGACAAAAAGTCTTAGATCTGTTTATTGCCAGTGTATACAGCTTTCCCCAAAGTATAATAAGAAATCAAACCACATGTAATGTTTGCAAGCAATTTAGTGTTGCTTTGTGTGTATTCAGTGCCTTACAAGATGCAGTTAATTGTTTTAATCATTTATTTAGCATTACCTGATTAAACATGCAGACATATCACCATAATTAAGCTGATTCTGCTTTGAACTTGACTCAGATCAGCATTTTTTATCATGCTTGTGGGAAAATATCACTCTGGTATTGAGTGGTGTGAAACCCAGTCTGTGGAACTCTCCAACTAAGAATGTTTCTGTTCTTTTTCTCCTCTTCTCTAAGTGAGGTGCAAAATTTTAGCCAGAGCCTCTTTGTTCTGGCGATCATACCTTTAAAATATACAAGACAGACAAAGTGTGGCAGAAAGGAAGAACTGTTATAAGTAATTTAAGAGAAACGGGAACTCAAAGATGTTAACTTTTCCCAAGATCAGACAGGAGGCCGGAACTATGAATCAAGGAATGGACCTTAAGGGCAAGGTGTTTCTTCTGGGTCTGTTTCCTTAAATATTGGAAGGAAAATGTTTGTGATCTCCAGATTTGACAGAGCAGGGATAGTTTTTCCTTCACAAATCTCCATGGAAACTCACAGTGCAGGTTGGAATGGAGGCTGCAAAGCAAAGATATTGCAGCTCTGGGCTGCTCTCACCATGGCAAAGAATTTTCTGTGTGGTAACATTTCCTTAAAAGTGGATTAGGAACTGTGAGTAGGAAGTGTTTTTTGTCAAGGAGCAAAGCCAGAACTTTGGCTGTTAGTGAAATATTGGAGCAGTGTGGCACCTCTGTTCGAGGGTTTTCAGATTGTAAAGGTGAAAAGTAGGACAAATCCAGAAGAAAAATCACTCTCAGAATGACCCAAATTATCTTACCTCACCTATTGAGTAGAACTTCTATTGCATATGTCATTTAGTCTGTATTTTTCTGCAGAAAAAGCAGAGGAAGTCTTGAATGATACACTTTTCAAATGGCTCCAGTATTTCCTATATAGAGTGAAAGTTTTGAATGATAAAGGGGGTCTGGCAAACTTTAAATTTTTTTCTGGAGTTCTGGGACATGAGGAACAGACTCAGCCTATTCTGGGTGCAGTGACACAGAGAAGAAGTGTTGTAGATCTTTTATGTCTAAGATTTCAAGAAGGCATTGGGCATTGAGCATTATGGACTTTTTTTTAAGAGACTGATGTTGGTTTTGTCTGTCCATGCATATTGTGATTTAAATTATAATTTTTAGGTCCCAGGAAATACAGATTGGGGCCTTATCTGTTCCAAACTGAGTGCTGAATCTTAATTTGTTTTGAGTTGATGGTGCTGCATTGTCAGTTCTACCATGACTCAAAAAATTTAATTTTTACTCCTATAAACTGCATTTTTTTTCATTTTTCTACTATTACCCTTATATTCTGACCATAAAATAATTGACTAATGTAGTTACACTTTAATTAGCATATTTCAACTGAATTTTGTAGCTTATTTAAGATATTTAGATTTCTTATTTTCTTATGTTTATTTGCTTTCTATAAACTTACAATTATGCTCTTTTATTGAGAAACAACATTAACTATAAATGACAGTTTACTTCCTGATAGGCTTTTTTGTATTTTAAGTTATGCCTAAGAATGCTCAGAGTAGCACTCCTCAAAGATAGACTTGATATTTATGCAGTGGACCTGATTCTGCCATTATCTGTGTGTTAAGTGCTTAATATTCCTGAATTTAAAATCCATACCTTCAAGTGGTGTTTTTTGGAGGAGTGGTGTCTTTGTACACAACAAAGGATGCACAAAATTTGACCTTGTATATAGGAAAGGTTTTTTGAATAAGTCAAGAAATGTGAAATTTTCAGGTGAAAATCGTGCTTTACTTTTATTGAGAATGCTTTTGGGAACACAGCATTACTCAGTGATAAATATGTCAGAAAAAATGAGCAGAATCTTGACTTTTAATGGCCAGACCTTTAGGCATTTGCCAGAAATGTTTTCCAGCCTGTACATAAACTTTCTCCTGCCTCCTCCCTCTAGTCTTCCTGTCTCTTGGGACCTCTTACTCTACACTAACTCATTTCCAACAGAGAAGATTCCATTTGGAGCAGCTTCTCATTTTACTCCATGGACTTCAAAAATCCCCTTTCTGAAAATCCTCTCCTTTTCTTTACAGCTGGGTTATGTGGTTTTGTTTAGCATTGCAGCTGTTCATATTTCTCTTTATGGGACATTTCTTTGGCTTTGTTTTTCTGTCTCCTGTTGTTTTTGTGGTAACTTGCCCAGAGTGGGAGTTGGAACAAATTAATTTTCCTGAAATCCAATTCTGGGAGGGCTGCACCAGATGAGAGAGAATATGAGAGGGTCTCCATTACTGTGCTTATAGCTACCTGTCACTGTTGATCACTAACTAATCTTCTTAGAAGTATCATTTCAATTTTCCTTTTTCAGTGTGGACTAAGCAGTGTTGCCAACACACATTTTTCTCTGTCAGACATCACAGTAAGTATGAGGCAGACAAAAAGTTTGAAAGCCATCTCCTCAGATTGCTGTTTAAAAAAGACTTTTGAATGGCTCCATTGGAGGTGTCATGCTTACTGGCATTGAAAAATTAGAATTTTTGAAAGCAAGGGAGCTGGATATTTTCTACCAACCTGTGCTGAGTACCAACACATTCTGAAGGGAAAACAGGTGAACATTAAGTCAGAAAAAATAGGCAAACATATAGAGAGACTTGAGATTTGGAAGTGGCACGTGAACAGTCTGTACTAAATGCAGAAATGTGCAAAGTGCGACATTTTAAAAATCAGTGAGAAAAAGAGTGTGGGTCCATGTTTTGCCTGGGACAGCGGTGGCACTTTCTGTACTCTGAATGTCTCTTCTGGTTTTGGTCCATGGGACATTTATTTGTGTATTTCTAGTCCTACAGGGAAATACTGTCTGAGCACAATTGCTGGAAGTTCAGTGGCCTCCTTTGTAGGACTGTCCATCCCAATTTGCATGAAACTGAAGGAACTTACTGGGACATGGTTTATCACTGGCAGGGAGAGCTGAGCTCTCAAGTGCTGGGGTGTTCACAGCCAGTTTGTTTGCACTGATTTATCAAGACTTTAGCAAGCCTGGTTGGGTGGTATTCCAGAGATGAGTAATGGCACATTAAATTCTGTCGGAAGCATGGGAAGGAAAAGGTACTTCATCCAAGAAGTACTGTCCCACCTGCTTGGGAGGGACTTCAAGAGCTGCATGAGCAAGAGATGGCACTGAAATCTTTCTTGGAGGCTGCAGCAGGCTCCAGACAGTGCAGCTCTCTGTTTTCATGAGTGAAAATCACAGAAAATCCTTGGTCCTTCCTCATGCTCCCCCTGCTGTTAGAGCTTTCTGTGACTGGCTTTTGTGGGATCACCAACTTGGATTTGCAAGGCTCTGTGGGGAAAGAGTAAAGGTGTCAGGTAGGCATGCAGGAGGCACACCTACCCTTCAGGGCTCCCTACAGAAAGAGCTGCCCCATCTGCTCTGCTCTCTTTGTAAGTAAAATAAAACAAAATAGGAACTTTGATGACACTGGGAGCCTCCAGGCAGTGAAATGAGAATTGTTTGGTAAATAACAGTAAATGCTACTTCAGTGGTAGCATTTCAAGAGGATGGTGCATGTTCTCCACTTAAAGTAAGAACATTTGGTTAACTCAGATGTCTGTCACTTCTGCATTTTCCTTCAGCTGATATTTAGGTGAGAAGTGCATGTGCAGCACCTGTAGTCCAGCTGAAAGGTGTCAGCTTCCAAACCAAACTTCCCAGCTGCCCTCATAAATGAGAATTAATGTATAGAGGTAAAAGAAATATTAGTAATCTTTCCAGATATCTCATATGTACATACATATATATCTCAGGGTAGCATATTTAAGAACAAAGAAGTCATAGCTTGGAAAAACCTGCCCTCACAAAGGAAATTATGATTCAGGTGGGAGAAAATAAACTGAAGCTTGTAGAGACAAAATGAACAAACTTCTCAAACTATTAGAAGTTATAGTAGATGTAGAGGTTGCTTCGAAAGGAGAGATCCACGTGTAAATTCGGAAATAAAAATTTGGAATAGGCAGTTTCTTTCCTGGTGCAAGAATGAAAGAGGGAGATGAGTGGCAGGAGATCAAAGGGCACTTAGAGGATGTACAGAACGGGTGAGGGAGAGGCAGGCAAGACAGAAAGCAGGATCAAAGGACACTAACGATGAAGAAGCTCTGCTTGCTATCTCCCATAAAGAAACACAGTGAGTCAGCAGAAGTTCAGAGGGCATTAAAAGGAAAAATCTAAAAGGAGATTGCATTAGAAGAAAGCTCCATGTATTTCTTGCCCATCAGGGGATGTATTAATAAAGGGACATGAGCAACATTCATGCACAAGTTTTTTATGTGCGGAGGTCTTTGGCTTTCAAACTATAGATTAAAAAGCCTTGAAGAAAGCAGTCTGAAAAAAAGTAAAGCAGCCAGCACATTAATTGACAGTCCCATTACAGGCTGGGTGGAGCCTTGTCTGGAGTGCTTTGAGTTCAGTTCTCTTCCCAGCTAAAGCCCTGTTGTCATTAAATACAAATGGTGCATGTGTTTATTTTCTGTTCTTTGGTTTTCCTCTGAGGCAATGACAGAAATATTACTCTTGTCTACTTATGGATAGTAAAGCTACTTCCCACAGGTCTATTGATGAGGTAGGGGATGTGCCAGGAAGAAGTGTACTCTGGAAATGCACTTAATTAAGGATATCAAAGACACAATTAGAATAATTAGGAAATTGCTCAGTATGATATTTAGCACTGGAGCAATTTGTGACTGTCATCCATTGGCATCAGAGGACTTCCTCCATAGTATAGGCAGTCTCATTGCTGTTTTTAAGAGGCCTGATGGTGTTTGAGTCAGTGAGTGACGTGTGCAGGGCTGTGCCACAAATCCAGCAGAAAGATGGGAGCCCAACCCACACCTGAGACTGGAAAGAGAGGAGGGAAATGAGCCATTTTGGACAAATCAGAGTAGAAACTTATATAAAGTCTAGAAGAAACATTGTAGGGAAGTATTAATGATTACCTCTGGAACAGGGAAAGGAAAAAACCAACATGACAATTCTTCCCTGAAGCACAGATTCTGGTATCTTTACATTAATCTCCACCTCCATCTACAGGCCATGCAAGAAGTATGGTGTGTCAGGAGAGAGGACGCTCTTCAGAAAATTCATTGCACTGTTCCTTGAAATAAAATGTGTTTTCTAAAGCCTTGGGAGTTTGATGGGAGAGGTGCTTCTGCAAACATATGTAAAAATCCCTGTGCAGGATTTTCTCTTTTCAGTGTGTGTTTGCCACAAATTGTCATTGAGCAGGCAGTAACAGCAGTTTGGGAAACTTACATTGCAGGATGCTGGGTCAGTTCGTGTAGCTGAGGATCTGCTTGTCTCTCTTGTATTAAATCCCCCCAAATCTTTTTAGATTTGCTTAAATGAGTGAAACGTGCTCCTTATCTAGCTACTTGTGGAATAGGTGTGGTTAATCAACAGCACTTTCTTCACAGTGCCACTCTTTTTGCTGCTGTTTCTCTGTGTATGCCCTGAGGAATTCCTCCACTATGCTGAATATAATCATTGGACCCTCTGTCTTTATTGCTTTCTGCTCAATTTCTCGTAGCTGGCTTGCTTTTTGCTACTACTCCAGATTTTTGCTTGCTCTCTATTTCCTGTTGAATACAATATGGAAGTTTAAACAAGACCTAGAAGTACAGAATTTCCTTAGCAATTATTCTGCTCTTTTATCTCTCTCAATTTTAATGAAATTGGGCTCCCTCCTTTTATCCCTGATCAGTGTTCAGCTGCTCTTACATCTCATTTTCCATATCTGCTTTAGTGAATTACTTTCTGATTTCCTGATTGTACTGTATCTTTACTGTAGTAAATTCTGCAACTATTTCTGTGAGCTTTTCTGTTACAAGATTATATTCCATTTTACCACCTCTTTTCATAGTCATGAGAGAAACTTCCTCCTCTGTTTTTTATATCAAGTCTAACATTATAACTCTATCATCCATGTCTCCCATACCTAGGATTCCTTGCAGAAGGCTGAAAGTACCAAAACTGCCAAATTGCACAGAACCATTTTTATTTAATGATTCCGATTTATAAAAGCATATGCTGAAACTGAGAAATTTTTAGTAACTTAAAAACTTAATTTATTTTTCTTTTGAATCATGTTGTCCTGTTTGTTGATCCAAATTGTGTGGTGATGCTTGAAAGATGGCGCAATGCATTTTGCACGTTTATAGTTCCACATTTTTAAGTGAATTAAACTTTCTAGATGAAAAGTTTTAATTTGGATGGAAATTTAATTTTAAAGGCTTGAAATTTTAGCCCACTTTTAGCACCATGAGCCATGGCAGTAATGAGAATGAAGACAAAAACTTGAAAGATATGAACGTGTCCAGTCTAATCACTGAGGATGCCCTTGGTCCATTTCTGCTGGTCAGAACCGCGTGTGGAAAAAAAATCAGTCAAGTAAAAGAAAATCACTCCAGTTGTTTTAACAGAGAAATATTTATTGCTGCTATGAAAAAAGAAAACTTGACACATGATCTGGTGAAATTAGAAAAATACATTTAGCTGGGTTCTGTGCTGGAAGGCCAAAAGGAAATGGGGATGGGGCAGTTGACACTGCCTGAGGATTCAGCCTTGGAATGAGGCAACACAAAGGAAAAAAATGTACATGCTGCCGCTAAAGTAGTGGTTGATAAAGTGAGAACAGAGGGAAAGTAATAGTGCCAGAACTACAAAAGAGATTTAATAAGGGTTTGAAACTGAACTGCACAGTTATTGATAGCACATCATCAGCCTGAGGTAGTTTTTCATTATGGCCCAGCTGGTTAGAGGAAAGAACATGAGGAGGTTGAGGGAGGCATTTTTAGCAGTGGCCAATGGAAAATAGGGCTAATGCAGCATTCCCTAAACAAGCAATGACTTTTGAAATACAAAAAAGAGTTAAAATGGAAGAAAATTCACCCTGATAAGTTGCATTTCAAACCAAACCAAACACTGCAAAAATGATAATGAGCCACACGTTTATCCAAGGTATAAATCTGAACCCTTTGGGTAAATTTTGTTCCTTTCCTTTTATGTTTAATTTCCCTCTTTAACCTTTATTTATGCATTTTTGCTTAGATCACAAACGGCTAGTGTAGAAAAGGTATATTTGAATATTACTAGAAACAACCAATGTCATAAAAATTATTTAAAATTTAGGAAAAAACCCCCAACCCCATGTGCCTTGAATCTGGAGAAAAGCTATGTCTTAGTCAGTTGCTTCTTCTTTTCTATTTGTAAGAGCTATTAAATCATGTGACTCCCAGGGCAGAAAGAATAAATAGGTTTATCTTGGTGGAAGCCTCACAGATAGATATTTTAGAGCTCTAGTGACTGAGCACAGGGATATTCACTTAGAGTATCAGTGTTTTCCATCTTTTCCAGAGCTTCTCCTGGAGAAACAAACCTCGTGGCAATGAAGAGACTTTTACTTTTTAAAATCATTGAGTGGAGGAGATTTTCTTCCCTTCTTAGTTTTAGTCTTTAGTTAAATGTTTAAGAGTTCCTGGCTTTAGGAAGTGATATTGCAAACTGGATTATTTCAAATTCTTGGAGCTGGATGATGTCAAAGTGCACTGATAGACCAGACCAACTCCACTTGCTAGTCTAGTTTGAATGGAATTTGTTGGGTTGTAGATTACATCTAAAACCAGCACAGACACTCTAATTAAACCTGCCCAAGTTACCCTGGGGACCAGAAGCAGTGGCAAGCATCTTTTCTACCTGGTTTCCAAAATGCCGGTGGGTTTACAGCCCATTCTCGTACCTTAATACAATATTGCAGTTTGGGAGATGGGTCACTGATAGATCAAACAGAACTGTTTGCATTCATGTTGTTATTTGAATGAGAAGTTTCAGACTCTTATTCTCCATCCTCAGAAAATTTTCAGTCTCGCATCTCAACAGTAAGGAAAGTAGAACTGTTGAAGCATAAAAAAATTCCTCAACCAAACCACCCCAAAACTAATCAGTCAGAGTTCAATTTAAAGGCCACTTATTAAGTATTTATGGAGCAAAAGCAAATAGAGATGTGTAAGAAATTTCAAGAGACTGATTTGCTAAGCTAGTAGGGAATTTCATTCCTAAAGCTCTACTCTTTTGGAGAAAAATAGGATTTTATGCCACATTTTTAGATGATTTGGATGCAACCCCAACTCTGGAGTATCTGTGAGTTGCTAATAACCTCTGTACCTGTCTACTATGTCTGTTTGCAGAGAGTAGGATTTTGTATGCCCAGTAATTTGTCATTACACAGTGACAAATGAAAGAGAGAGCTCTGTAGGGCCGGTAGTAACTGCAGTGGTTGTAATTATGCTAAACCCATAAATATATCAAATAAGCTGTTTGATGTTCCACCTTTTCACTGTATTCAGTGTAAAAAGGAACATGAAATGACCCTCTGGTGATTAGAGTAACAAATGCTCTAACAACCACAATATGTGCTTAATGTGTCATGTAAACTTTGTGAAGATGTACAGTCTGGAATTGGATGAAAATACTGCAAAGCATTATGAAAAGGAGCTATGTTTTAAATCAGATGAAAGGAAATAATGAAAGGAAAGAGAAAAGGCTGGCATTTTATACCTACCTGGCTTTGGAGTGTATGATTGCTCATTATTCTTACCACTGAATCATCTTATCACTGAATGACCTATTTCAAGTCACAACACAATGTCCACATGACAGTAGCTAACATCAGTTTTGTCCTTGTAGTGTATAATTTACAAGTTAGAAGTGTAATTTCAGTGAATAATGGACAAGTCCTCTATTGGTTTTGGGATACAGGTTAAAAAACTTGCCTGGCACCTATAGCAGTGTCTTATTCCATGAAAAGGTTCGCCCTGACCTGAGTAACTCCTGTCTTCTGTTTAACTCTCTGCCTATCTAATGTTGTCTGTAAGAGGATGTTTTTGGCTTGTCATGTTCTTCTGTTGACCTATTTGTTGTAAATGATCTCCTACTTTTTAAGCAAGAGACTAGTAATTATTGAGGGCTTTATGAAATCCATAAAAATTCTTTTTACTGTAACATCTATAAAGCTGATTCCGGAATATCTATTCATGCCAATGAAAATTTTAATACTTTAGAGCACTTATGCCAGTTGTATATTAATTGTTAATGTCATTTACTAGAACATAGCTGTTGTTCTGCAGATGACTCTGCTCACTGAAGTGCTAGAATATACTGATTTTCTTTAGAATAGTAGATACTGCCAAGAATTCCCTTTTTTCTTGACTATTCATACTACCCTGCACTGTGAGCCCATCTGTCCTGATGGATCTGGTAGATCTGTTGTTAAAACCACCACTGTAAATCCAGTGGGGTTTAAATATTTTTTCACATAATCATGTAGTGTTGCTGACCATCAAAGAGTTCTGGTGACCTTTGGCATGATAGAAATTTGTTAAGTACTACTTATCCTGCACTTAACATGTGTGAAGCCCTCACAGTTTTTCTTTGTATGCAACTATTTGAGGCCTTAGGACAACTTTCTGCAGTTTCTTTTCTTTTCTATTTCCTATTATAGTCCTGTTCTCTGCTCTTGCAATCACAGATTTAGATGCCTCATTCCCTTCTTCTGATGTCCTTCATTGGAGAGAGGAAGAAATGACTTCCAGAAGACAAGCCAGCTGACAGGAGGTGGGATTTTGAAACAGTCACAGGTAAGCCTGTTGGGAAGAAGAGTACCTTGGTGGGGGCAGAGGAAGTAATGACTGATCTTTGTGGGAATCCAGTGCACTTTGTAATGGCTCTGGATTAATGCAGCCAAATCATTAGTGGTTCTCATGGTCCATATGCTCTGCTGCCTGAGGAATACTGCACTATTGACTGTCTTGCACATAGATCAGCTGAGCTGCAAATCAGCTTTATTCCTCTAAATTAATGCCAGTAATGATCCATAATGACAGACAGTGCAGCAGAACCAAAATCTGATGCTTGCCCAGTTTCCCCTGTGCCCTGCTATTCTTCATAAGGTTTGGATGCTCTTTCCTTCTGCTCTGCACATCCACTTTTGCAAATGGGCAGCTTCTCCCTTCAGGGACATGCAGAGAAGGGCTGGCAAGTCTTGCCTGCCTCTTCTGTCATCCAGCAAGGCCTCTCTTACTCTGAGCCCCTGTGCAGTTTGACAGGAGTAAGTGAGACAGCCTCTTTTCCATAAGAGAGGAATAAAATCATGCTTGTGTTTCCCAGCCCAAGAGATGATACAGAATACTTTCCACAACCCTTTCCTGTTTTGGAATTTTAGGATCAATGGGTCTCTGGCTATTTCTAAAACAGACTGAAAAAGAGCAGAACTCATGAATTGTCCATTAAATAAAAATAGATGTGAATGGTAGTTGTTTGGAAGAGTCTATGGGGATTCAGAGAAGAGCTAGGAATGTGAACACACAAGATGAAGAGGAAAAGACTTTCTTGGTTTTGTTATAAAGGAGATTGTAGGAAGGATTCCTGGTACAACAATGCATATGCATGCATACAGGAAGTTCCACCTGTCTTTCTCAACCTATTGCCTGTATCCTTATCTACTGATTTTCCACAGTATTTTTCACTACACCAATCAATTTGTTTTAATTTTATTTCTGATATGACTTTTAATATGTTCTAGCAAGTGTTTAATTTATTATCTTACTTTATGCATTATTGTATACTTTTGCCTTCACCGAGCTTTTACCAGGCCATAGTCTGCAGCTTCCAAACCCAAGCCTGATGGTAGGTTACCTCAATTTTTTAAAGGTGATACTCCAATCACAGCAGGGAGATAATGCTGGTGCTCCACAGGGACGCAGCACCATCCTGTCCTTGCTTTCCTTTTCTGTGGCATGTCCCCAGAGCTGGTGGCACAAAGGTGGCCCAACTTTCATGTGTTCCTTCATGAAAGCAGCTGTTAAAATCATGCCAGGAGGCATTATAAAATAATAATGAAAAATAATAATCCCAGGAGCAGTGTGCCCCTCCATAACTTCAGCTGGAGGGCAGGATAAATTATACTACATTCTAGTTAGGAATTTAAAGTCAGTAGAGGATATGAGACAGCACCACTCCATGCAGGTGCTTCTCATATGGATGCCTCCAGAGCTGTGGCTCCTCTGATTCACCTGTTTAGCAGGGGCCTTGCCTGCCAAGAGCACTCCCTGATGAGCTGGATTTGTGCTCTGTAATCAAGGTGTGGGAAGAAAGCAAGCACATGTCTCTCTGATGCTAATGGACTCCTCATGGAAAATCTTTTATTGGAAAGAAATTGCCATAGTCAGAGAAGCTCTCATGGACACCTCTGAGGGCGCTTACTGGCTGGACTCATCAGTATCTAAGGATATCTGCAAGTGTAAAGAGCTGTTACAAATTATGTGTTGAGGCAGCAGCTTCAGGTTGGTTGAAACTAAGGAAAGTTATCTCATTTTAGAGTGTCCACCTCTTAAATTGTCTTAAACCAAGATGCAGAGTTAAATCTGCAGGATGAGAGGTTAATTTCATTTCATTTCAGGAAATGAAAGTACTTGAGAATCAGGATGAGTGAGTGTACAAAGCCATTCCCCCAAGTCTCTGCCACCAAAACAGTCTGTTTTACTCCATGTCCACTGATGTGACGGTGTGTAACATTCTCCTCTTTTGCTGAGTCTGTGTAAGGTGTTGTGAAGCCTTGCACCATTTCTTGGCTTAGACAAATATCGCATGTCTTTATTCTGTGCTATCAGTGGAGGGACACAGTAAGACCCCACCCATCTGTCAGCTCACTGTGAATTTTGTTTAGGTTTTGGTTTGGGTTTTGGCTCCTGGGATCATGCTTAGGACTCCCACTGGCAGCACAGCAGAGCTTCTTCCAAATTAAAAAGAATTTCACATGTTCCTGAAGGAATTTCACATGTTCCTGTAGCAAGAAGTAACATATCTTATAATCCAATAAATGACTCTTCCCCTACTGATACTGTTCATTTCTCATGTGGAAGAAGTATGAAAGGAGAACATTTTTCTTATTTTAGCAATTTGCCAATTATTGTGGAATCATAGAAAAGAGGCATGGAACAGAGTAGTGAAATCTAATGAAGAATGAAATGCATGAGAGCATCATGCATGAGACCAATGAGGAACCATATGATCATTTCAGATAGCTGGTGCGTGCTGGTGAAATGTAGTTATTGTTTTCTCTGTCATCTGTTTCACAGCTCTTCCTATCTCCTCACCTTTAATTATCATTCTGCCGGGGTTCTGCCTAAGAAAGCAGAGCCATCTGGGGAAATCAGCATTGCTTCACTCAGTCTCGGCTTGAATTAAAATGATCTGCTGTGAAGACAAAGAAGAAGGGAAAAAAAAATCCAAAATATCTTGTCTAGGGAATTAACCAGAACTGTTGACCAGCTCCTACAGTTCAGTATAAGAAAGAAATTTTATTTAATTAGATACTGGAATGTACTCTAGCATTACAAAAAACAAAAAGGAAGGAGAAAGTTTGCTCCTATTTTTATGTAGCAGACATGCTGTCACAAAATTGCAGTGCATGTGTACTTAATGGAGGCCAATGAATCGTTCCTACTTATAAAGATGACAGGATGAGGCCAGCATCTGTTAAATCAGTAAAATATATTAGTTCTCATTCCTAAATCATGACCTCACATTCCCAGGCCTGCAGAAATGGAGGACGTGCAGTAAATTAATCCCACAGCCTTTTACCTCTGAGCCTGGACCCTGCTGAGGCCACGAGTTGAAATGAATCTGTGTCTCCATCTGAAGCAAGTCCCCTCAGAATATTTACTGCCATCACAAAAGTGCTTTGACATTGGCACAATTTGACCTGATTAATTTTCACTTTTGCAAAGAGAGCAGGGGACAGCCAGAGCAGGGAACTCTTGTGGTGTCTGGGAGTCTGCACTGCTCAACTTGTGTTGCTGTCAGGTCTAGACTTCCAAAGCACAAAGGAAGTTAATATTAGCAAAAAAGTTTGTGTGCCTGGAGGAGAAGGATGAACAACAAATACAACAGCCAGTCTTTCTAAGCAACCATCTACCTAACACTGGTGTCTTAAGTGAGGCTTGCTGCTTATCATTTTAATTTGTCTCATAAAATAATCAGTCCAAGAATACATTGGCTAAATTATTGAGTAATGTGAGAATTGAAGTCATCTCAGGAAACAGTGTTAAATGAATAATTCTCTGAGCACTGGAGCAAATGAGGCCTGATGTTTTATGAATTTGTCTCCACTGCTTTGACAGGATAGGATTTATTAAAATGAGAGGTTTTCCTGTTAGGATGTTTCTGCCATTTCCTCACTGTGTGGATCCTCTGGTACTTGGTAATGACTTAGTTTTTAGTGTGACCCTTGGTGAGGACTGCACAGTGTCTCTCTTCTATCCAGGCTCAGCCATGAAACATCTGGCAGTGCAATGCTGCCTACACAGCTGGGATAAATAGGAGTCAGAGCCTTTACTCAGTCCTTCTTTCTTTATTTTTATTTTTTTTAATGACCCTCATTGCCCACGTGATTGTTCTGGCTGCAGTGAGGCAGAAAAGTAAAGACCTCTAAAAAGTGGGAGAAAACCCCAAGCTCTCCAGTGTAGGTGCAACTTTCGGATCATTTGCCCCTTCTGTTAAATTTAGGAGAACACACTCAAAAGATGGTAACTGACAGATGCTGTCACTGCACAGTAAGATAAACAACCAATAAAAGCAGATCAGCCATTGTGCAGGTGCTGGAGGAAGGTCGTATATTCCTGCTTTTACCCCTTTTAGTGAGCTGGGGAATAGCAGGGAAAGTCTGCCAATTTCTGGAAAACAAATACAAGACTTATTAAATCACTCTCATTAAATCTTACAATCATGGCTTCTATGAAGTGCTAGCAAGGAAAGTGTTTTAACTGATAAAATCCCCCAAAGGTAGTATCAGCAGTACCATAAGATTAGGCTTTCTATTTGTTTCTTTCTTGCCTGTTACTTGATGCAGAGCTGGAATGAGACTGCGGTGTTTCACTGCACAAGAAGGTCAGAAAAAATGTCTGAAATTGTCAGGAAATGTATGGATGTGGAAAGAGTGTTTTCACCCATCAGATTTTGTAGCAGCTGAGCAGAACTCCTGAGAAAGGAGTAGCTTTCCTCTGCCAAAACCACTGGCTAGCTGGTTGCCCTCAGTAGGAGTTCCTGGCAGATGAAAACAGCAGGGGGAGGAAAAATCCCCTAAAATGATATTCCTAAAAGTTGACAGCTATACAAGAATATTCTGTCCAAATGTGTGCAGGGATTTTTCTTTTTCTACATTCACTGTCTGACTTTTTTGATGTTTTTTGGTTTAAGTTTCAAATATTTTTATATTTTATAGAAATATGCATTTATAAAAAGACATGTATTTTTTCATGATTAAGTAGATATTTTTTACATTTGTTATCTGAAATGAGGCAGCGTATTACAGTGAATTTCATTGAGCACAGGCACCCTGAGGACTTTGATGTTTAGGAAAGATGCTCCATTCTCTGAGCAGCTCAGAATCCGTGGAAATGCCCCACATCAGATATAGCCTGGGCTGAGAGAAGGAAGGGCAGTGTACAGGTAGAGGGGTACAATTATGGGTTAATGATGAAACGTAAAGGTTTATGATGACGAAGATGAAGAATGAATGAATGTTATTAGAGCTTGTGTTTGCAGCTTTCCTGAGCCTGCTTTGCCCGTTACTCAGGTATTTTCTTCCCAGTGTTTCCCAGAGAAGCCATGGATGCCCCATCCCTGGAAGTGTTCAAGGCCAGGTTGGATGGGGCCCTGAGCAATCTGATCAAGCTAGAACTGACAGCTCTGGCTTGGAGGCAGAGAGGCTTTAAACCCTGCAACTCTTTGCCTTGGAGGAAATTTCTAGGAGGTCCCCAGGAGTCCAAGGTGAGCCAGAGTCACCAGTCCTGGTAGCTTGGTCTGGGAGAAATCCCACAACATTTGAAATTTTCGGAAGCAGAATCCCACTTAGGGCTATGTGTGTCTGACCAACAATATCAGCCCTTTTCCTTAGGCAGGAAAAGCCAGAAACACAATTTCTTGGCAGCAGTTTAGAAGTGCCCCCGGGAGTCCAAGGCCAGCCAGAGCCATTGATCCTGGCAGATTTGGTATTGGAGCAATCCTCTGATGTTTGCAATTTTAGGAGGCAGAATCCCACTTCTGGCAATGTGCACCTGACTGCGAATATTGGCCCTTTTCCATAGCACGGAAAGCCTGGCAACCCAATGTCTTGAGGGCAGTTTAGAGGCAGGCCCTGTGAGTCCAAGGCAGGCCTCAGCCTGGTCTGGGACATTCAGAATTTTAGGAGGCGGAATCCCACTTTCGGCCCTCGATGCCTGACTGCGACTATCAGCCCTTTTCCACAGGAACATGGTATGGGTTTAGGCTTCTCAGTGAATTTTCCCTTTATCATTTCTTAGATGCTGGGACTATGAGGTGCTCTCTGGTGTGGGGAGTGTTTTTATTCCTGCTTCTTGGAGCAGCACTCCCAAAGATGGATAGCAGGGATTAAGCCAAGCTAAGGACTGGGTAATAGTCTGAATTGCTGCTTCCTGCATGAGTTTGCAGAAGCCTCCTGGAAGGGCAAGAACCCCCTCTTCCCATTCCATGCTGGTGGCAGCCTGGCTCCCCTGAGGATGTTGTGAGCCGGCATCAGAGCGTGTCCTGCCTTCTGCAAGTGCCTCGCTGCAGCCTCTGCCTCCCGAGTGTGCTACCACCCCTGCTGCCACATACATACACATATACATACATATATATATATCTCCATATATATGTCTCTCTATTTTCTAGTAAAGACCTGTTAATCCTTTTTTGACACTTTTGCCTGAAAGCCCCTTAATTTTGAAGTTAGTAAAAATCTGGAGGGAGGGGTCTTCTTTCTATTCCAGATTCCCACCTCCCTTGGCAGACATTTGTCTTTCAAACCAAGGCACGAGGAACACACTGCAACCCAATGTCTCGGGGTGGCTGATAGGCAGCACCCAGGAGTCCAAGGCCATCTAGAGCCATTAGTGTTGGCAGCTTTAGTGTGGCAGCAATCCTGTGACATTGCCAATTTTCGGAGGAAGAATCCCACTTTCACCCCCAGGTGCTTGGCTTCTGTCAAATCACAAAAGCCCTGCAGTAACTGCTTTCACATTTTGGAGCCACAGTGGATCAAGTGAGTAAGAAGTCATCCATTAAAAACTGCATATATGCATATGTGAAGCATCAAAATCTGTTCAGGAAATTAAATAGCATATGAGCCTTGATGGATTTAGTCTCTTTTGTTTGGTTACATTTATGTGAGATTTTTGATTTTTATAGTTTAGCGGTTTTGCTTAGTTTTGGTGTTTTTTTTTTTCTTTTTTTTAATGCAACAAACAGGTTGGCTTAAACAGAGTTATTCCCAAATCACCTGGGGTTTGGCAACAGATAGAGTTGACAAGCCAAATTATTCTTGACTTTTTTCACAAACAGAGTGCCCAACCACAACACTCAAATGTTTTTTTATTTGGTTGTTCCAAAGTGACACCATGATAGAAAGCAAAGTCCATATGCAGCCATTTTCCAACTCTACCACTGGATTTAATAAAAGTTGTTTTAGCTTTTATTCTCTTGCTATCTGATTTTTGGGAATTGCCTGCCACTGTGAAATTGGAAAGTTCAAGAGAAGAAACTATGAAAGGGAATATCTAATTTCTTTACTCTAGCTGCTGTTTCATGGGCTCAATTAATCTACACTTGCAAGGCCTTCAATTTATGGAAAATTATTGGAGTGGCAATGTGGACTCTGCATAGCCAAAAGCTGGATTTTAATAAATGTGGGCTATTTAGTACGTCCACACTGGATGGCCTTTGAAATCCATCAAGGCTTGTCCAACCTGCTCTGAATAATTTTAAGAAATCAGTGCATAATTAATGAAAAATGCTATCAGATCTTTTTCCTGTGGGCTATCACCCTTATTTCCAGCAAATGTGAAGTTGGTATGACAGCCTGGGTTAAAGTTTCTCCTCCTCCTTTAGACTGCCTCTTATTGCACACTAGTGGGATTTATCTCTGCAAAATAGAAATGGATAAAAGAAAAACAGATGTTCAGTAGTATATCTGAACTACAAATACAATTATTTATATAATGTGTGTAATGGTAGAAAGTGTCGGGAAGGTATTTTGAACACTGTTCCTTGGCTCAGATTCTGATTTCTGTTTGCTGAATCAAAATGAAGCCTGAAAAAAAAACCAAAACCTATCTGAAAGATTTCATCCAGGATATTGTCCTCATGTACTTGTATATGTAAAGAAACAGAATCCACTTGTCATAGTGAAGCACAAAACTTTATTTAGTGATATTTATTCTAAAAAGGCAGCTATTTTATCCACAATTCATGCTTAAAGCCTCTGCCTGTGGAACAGCTTGTACCAATGTCAGCAGGGAAACTCAACACTTGTCAATCTTTCACTTCCATATCTTTTTTCCCCCTGCTGTTTTGATGTGCAGTTCTGGTTGTTAGTCTTGCTGAGTCACTTCTCAATTACCAAAAAGAACGTATCTAATTGTGGAAAATCTCGAAGTGAGACAAAGGGAACTCTGATGCTGGTGGGTACTGCTGTACTTGGTGCTGTGGAGAGCCTGGCTGGATGTCCCCCCTTGCTGACAGGTCTGGCACCCACCTTTGCCCTGTCTGCACTTAAATGCTCACATAACTATTGGAGAAAGGCTTCTGCTCTTCTCCTCAGACTCAGTGGGAAGTGACTGTGCTCAAGTAAAAGCACTCAGATATTTTTATCTCCTTAAACTCCATTTAACTCTTCTACCTCAGTGCTTACCTCCTGTTTGGCATCGTTTTAACCCCTGCTTCTCCTGTTCTTCTGCCTCAGGATATCTGTGGCCGAGGGTTCTTTCTAGACTCACAACACACAGCTGTTAGTGAGTGGTTTTATGTGCCCCTACTTGCTGTTTTCTTCTGGTTTAATCTGTTTTTTTTTTTCAAATGTCTGTAAGTGGTAGAGGGAAATGCAGACTCTGCTGCCAGACTGATGATAATTTGAAGCAGAATCTGCCTTTTCCTCTGTGTGAAGTCATCTCCAGATGATTAAGTAAGGAATGCCCCACATGAAGTTGTAAAACCAAATTGTAAAACTCTCTGTTCACCTTTAATAACCATATTTTGCAAATGGAAGAGGAAATTTTGTGCTGCTGGTTTTGACCAAGAACTGTGATTTGGTTTAAATGAGTTTGCTTTCCCTCCAGCTTCTCTGACTTCTCTCCCATGCTTTGTTCAGCCTACATTGCCTTTCTTGCTGGTAATAAACACTGATCCATATTACGCCCAAAACCAACACTGGCCAATGGTATAATGTCAGCTGCATCACTAAATAAAATAAACTTTAATATTTTATGTTTTCAGTCAAAATTTAGTGGTTGAAAGGTCAGCCTTGTAGCTCATTAAATTCGTCAAGAGTTCAGAGTTTATACGAAAAAGTTTATAACTTTCTTCTTTATTAAAAATGAACTATTTCAGCCTTGGAAATGACTTCTTAATTAAAAAGTAAATCATATTATATCTTCACCATGATGAAATGATAATTGGAAATTATTATTTTATTCCTTTGAATATCAATAAAATGGTGTAGTATTTGTGAGTAGGAAATAAAAAATAACCTTAAAATTCTTCTCAATGATGAGCTCTGCAATGTCTATAAGCATAGGAATTACTTCTGTGTCCATTGTGGCTTAATGCTTTTATTACCTTGAATGTAATATAGAAATAAAAAATTATTTTCCATCAAATTTTTTATATTATTCTGCAATAAACCTTGGCTGTGCCATTAAATCTTCTGGAGCTATTAGCTGCTTTTACAGTACCAGAATTTATATTTGGCCATACTGCAGCTGTTAGTTCAAGCCCAGGACATTTGGGGGTTGGTCTGAGCTGCAGGATGGAACAGATTTGTGTCTTTCCTCAGGATTAGGTATTGTCCAGCCTGCAAATGAGGCAACAGTGCTGAGCTGTATCAGGGCAATGCACATAACTGGGGTAAGACTGATAGAATCCCAGCAGTTATTCATTCCAAAGCATTTAGCCTTGGCTGTCTGAGCTTGTGGGCATTTCTTTTTATACTCTCTGCTGGGAAGTCATTGTGATCAAAACTTATGAGAGGTTGCAGGTGGTTTTGATAGAAAGAGTAAAGTCCTACTCAAAGTCCTACCTTGCATCCTAATTTCATTTTGGGATAAAGAACAAGGTAAACTCTTGTCTATGAGAGATGAGTTGGTGTTTGTAAAACTTTCTGTAATTAACAGACGCCAAAAGGATAAAGGGAATTGGACATGATAAATTGGGTTTTGTTTCAACTTTCTTCTCATTCAAGCTTGCTCAAGTGGGTTTTCCATTCTCTCAGTGTGAATTTTGCCTTTAGATTTTGACAGAACTAAATGGAAAATTTTAGTGTCTGTCAAGCCCAAACCAGCTTCTCAGTCTTGTGAATTTGGTCAAAATAATTTATTTCAGGAGCTCCTCTGAGCTCATGAAAAGAAAAAGGTCTGAATCCAGTCCTGCAAGTGAGGATGATGATGATTACTAATATTATTGTTTCAATGATGACAAGGCTGATGAAACATACTTCGAAGTTGAAAACTGAATGCACAGGTACTGGCCAACTGATAATATTCCTTGACAATTCTTGTGCCTGTCCATTTTATTATTGTTTAGAAATAAAGAAAATCCAGCATCGCTCCTGTCTGGCTGTGAGATTTCACTCCCCAGTTACATTGATTTTATTACTAAATTAATTTAGTGCCAGTGTCTCTTTCAGTGATCACATAAACCTGCATAAGGGACACTTGGCATTTCTCTACTGGTTACTCAAGAATTTTGCTACAAAATTTTTGCTCTAGCCGCTGTATTTCTTATACTTTCTTGTTTTTGTACCAAGACACTTATATCAAATTTGAGCACTCTTTGAGAAAGTGAGTTGATGGGTTTGGGTACTAATGATAAAGTAGATGCTTTGATCTCATCATTTAAATATTCAAAACCTTTTCATGCTTGGAGTTTTAATCACAGGTCAGCAGTGACATAGTTGCTGATGTATGATTAAGAATGCAGACAACTCTGAATTTAAATTAATTTCTGTATAGATACTTTTAAAATAATCCCATTTAAAACTACTGGGTTTGCTGTTGCAAAGATACCTAAGTACTTTTAGGATGATATAGGTGTGCACAATACTCTCTTCACACAGAAACTTCCTCCCTAACAGAAGTAAATCTTATGACAGTTGTAGTCTTTTAGGGGTGAAGACCGTTTCTTGCATAAAGCATAAATTTTAAAAGCTAAGTAGCTTTTTATGTGGTTTATTTGTGGAATTCTTTTACCACCTAAAAATATAAACTGCTGCATAAATATTTGTTCAGTCTTAGTAGCAAAGAGACAGAGCAATGTTTCAGGTACAGTATTTTATTGATGGAACAATTGATTGAGGCCTATAGGGGAACTCAGATGATGGAAAGAATTATTTGAATGCTTGCATTATTTACAAAGGGGTTTCAAGCACTTCCAGTCATGGCTATATAACCTGGGATGTGCATAACAGTTCACTCTGGAGATGATTTCTCTTTCAGTTTGGGTATTCTCGGTGGTATTTCTGCCCTCTTGTGAGATGCTCAGGAATGTGTGAAATTTCCAGATTCTTTCTGCAGCAAATCTGGAAGTTTGGGATATCCATGTGTGTTTCAACTGTAAGGAGTAGGAGTTTAATCTCTGACATGAGCTTTCTGCTTTGTTTAACACTTTCAAATTTCATTCTCCCCTATACACAGTGGATCCGTGTCTGATATTTAAACCTAAAAATATCTCGCTGGGAGAAATAAAAGGAACACGAATCTCTTGTACAAACCACATCTGTGATGGCTCTGTTACTTTCTTCAGCCACTTCCTTAAAGACAGCTTCATAAATATAGGCCAATGTTAATCTTTTCTGCTGAAAAGTTGAGGTAATGGGCTCCAGCATTTCAAGTGTTCTCTGCCTTGTTAGAAAAAGTTGTTTTGTAAAGCAGTATTTTTATTGTATCTCTATTTTCAGATTATCACTGTAACGCAATTTTTTCTTTGCAAGTAGTGTGGAAATCCAAAGAAGCACCAACTGCATAGGATCTGAAATAAAACATTCCAGACCGATAGTGTTTTACTCTGTCAGTTATGCCAAGATATCTGGTAGAGTAGTGTGGACCGTTAAAATGACAAATACAGCACTTCATTAAGAGGTTCACTCCTTTATGGAATTATCCAGTGACAAGTAACTTTGGGAAAAAATGAGTATGAAGGAATGGTAGTCCTGAAAAGTCTCTAGGCCACAGGCATGTAGGAGAATTCCTTACACATATACTTCCTATTTAGCAGTATCTCAATTATCTGAGAGGAGTTGCATGCTTGAATCTGTGTACTCTGAATCATTTTCTCTCATGCAAGTCAATTTTATGCTCCACTCTCCTATCTCAAAGTAGATGGCAAGATATGAGAGGATTTTACATGTAATACAAAGTCTTCCATCTGGGTCACTGGGTTCCTGATAATTGCATCTTTTCTGGGCTGGAAATCACTACCACTGACAAGATAAACTAGTGCTGGAAAATCTTGCACCAATTATAAAAGTATTTTCTGACATCAGACATGTTTTTTGTTCTTCCCTGCGGAAAACTGCACTCTTTGCAGATGAGATTATTTACAGAATTTAAGATCTCCTTCTGGATTCTGCTCACTAAGTGAAAAGATGGAGAAGCACCCACAAAGCAGCTGTGGAATAAAGAACCCATTTCATCCTTCAGAGCTCTCCTGGTTTAGTGGAAAGCCGGATGGATGGATACAGCTTGCAGAAAGAAAAATCAGCTCTTAGCTAGGTGAGAAGATTTTAACCACAGAATCCCAGGAGAAGATTCTGAGTCAGATTCTCTTACCCTTGTAACAAGTGCATGAGGGGTTGAACCTCCCATCCTGCAGATTTAACTCTGTGTCTTGGTTTAAGACAATTTAAGAGGTGGACACTCTAAAATGAGATTACTCTCCTTAGTTTCAACCAATCCCTTTCCACCAACAAGGAGAAATGAAATACTAGTAGATATGAGTGAAAAAAATAAGAGTTTACTAACAAGTGAAAGAGCAACAGCCAAAAAAAATATCAGTGAATAATCAGTAGATATTAAATTGCTAAATCTCATTAACAACTTGAGGTCTTTAGGGAAACATCAACTCTCTCAGTCTTTTTTCAAGGGATGCAGCTAACTTTTGGCCTTGGAAATACCTGGGGGTTCTGGACTTTGACTAGGGCAAAATCATTAAATAGAAGTTAGCATTTGTTTGACAGACTGGTTTGCCAGTCCAGCCTTTTAAAGATCACCTTGAAAAAAACAGTCAAACAAATTAGCTGGTCTGGAAGAAGAAAGTGCTAAAAGTCTGTAAGAAGAGACCTTTAACATAAACTTATATTAGAAAAAGTTTTATGACATAAAACTTGCAGATTATCTGAAATAGCTGGAAGCAAATGAAAGACAAGGCTGCTGTAAGGTGAGAGAGAGTATCTGAACCTGCCCAGTGTGAATTCCTTTCCTGTTGACTCATGTGAGATCTGTTCCTCCTTCCATCTTATTCCTTTCTATTTCAGAAGACACTGTTTTTAAAATGGGTAAATTTGCTTTTCTTTATTCCCAGTCAATGGCAGTTCATGGGAACTTAAGAAGTATGTTAGTGGTCAGTGGTGAGACTTGGTTTTCTTTTTGCTTTCATATTTGGAGTTAAGTCTTTATAAAAGCTGTGTTTAGACTTCAACTTTTTAGAAGTTTATGGCTTTCCTGATTGATGCTTCCTTGAGATATGTAACAGCAAAGCCAAATAATCACAAAGAGCATGTGCTGGGTATTTCCACCCTGGGAATTTAAAATTTCCTGACTTCATTTATGATGCTGCAGTGTAACCACCTGGTGGAGTGAGTGATTGCAAGACCTGATTAATGGTACAGACTTTTAGACTAGAATTTGTTACTGCTGTACCTTGTACACTGTTCTGTGGTGGAAATATTTCATAGCTTTTGCCAGCTATATTTTTTTGAGAAATCACAGCTTACTGGAGTCTTGATTCTGCTCTTACTGGAGGATGTCCCATGGTTCAGGTCTGTTTAGATGTGGCAGGTCCAATGAAAATACATTCTCTCTAATGAGGTCTGAATATATCTGGGCTCTTCTGTTTGGTAAAACCCTTGAAGCAAAGTAAATGTAGTACCTTTGTAGCAAAACATGAGAGAAATCACATGGTGTCTATTGCATATTTGGTTAGAAAAAATAACCAATAAATAACCATTGCTGAATATATGAATGTAGATGTCAAAGCTCTCTTCCAAGGTTTGGGGGAAGTAAACAAGAGGTGAGATGGGAATTGTCCTTGTCTTCCCTCTCTTTCAAAACTAGATTGTTTTAATGTGGCAGACAAACTTCTTGTGCCACTAAACCTGATGTGCTGAGACACAGGGAGATGGATGCTTTGTTTCAAGCAGTGTTTCACTAAAAAAAATAAAAGGTTAATTTCTTTGATACAAAAAACCAAAGCTTCCTGAAAGAAATGTGCTGTTGATCCAATTCCAGTACTCTGAAGTTTTTGGTGCCTGCTGAAGCGTAGTAATGCTTCAGAAGCAAAATAAGGTATTTTTTTTCACAGGTTTTAAAGAAGTTGTGACTTTTCTCAGTTTTACAAGAGCTTCTCAGGAGTTCCACCATTAACTCTTTTATGTTATTATACATTTAAACTGAAAAACCCCTTTTTTTCTATGCCAATTATCTTTTTAGGGTTGAAGAGTTGCTACAGTTCATCTATACCACAAGCTCTTGATTCATGGGAATATGTTTACCTTTGCTATGCTCAGTCTGTGCAAAAACTTCTACTCAGTCTTTCTGAGTTTCAATTACTGTCTTTTGATTGAATGATTGGATTTTGCAGTAGCATAGCTGATATTAATGCATCTAAAACATATAAGTGTGGAGGATCTGATATTCCAGGAGATGTTTGAGTAAGCTGAGAAGCGAGGCTGATGTTTTACTCTTCTTTTTCATTGCAAGTTCAGTAGTAATTATTTACACTGATGAATAGAGAAATGGAGCAAAACGTTTTGCCCTGGGCTTTTTACTGTAACTTTGAGGCTGAGCAAAATAACTACTGTTTCTTTTTCATGAAGAGCAATGCAGGGAATGTGACAAAATGTGCCTGAGGAATAAGATGGTGACAAGATCCTATCTGTGAGGAAACCAGCAGGAATCAGGGCAGGATGTTCCCCAGAGGGCCAATCAGTGCAGCTCTGCTGACTCCAAAAAGCATAAGCCAGTTCAGGAAGCCTGATGATCTGGCCCTGCCTACTGAAATATCTTCTCAGAAGAATGATCCTTATTTCCTTTTTTTTCATGAGAGAGACATCTACCAGAATGCTTCCAATAACCCAGCCACAAACTCCAGGAAATACCCTTTATACAGATTGTAAAGTGGTGATGCCAACAGGTGTGCTCTAACTAAATACTCCAATAAAGGAGGCATTGCCAGAAGAATAAATGTTTGCATGCTTCCTATGTAAGCTGACTCCCTAACTTCTGGGGCTTAGGCGAAATATTCCTTGAACAAGCTATTCCCAGTTGTCCACTGTGAGGTTTCTGAAGGGGAAATGGCCTGTTGGGTCATGTGGAAGCTTTGTGCTGTGTTCTCATTGTACTGCCCTAACTAGTTAGAGCATCATCAGAGGAAGCAGAACCTACCTGAGCCAGGATCTGCAAATGTCACTGAGCAGCTGCTCTCTTTGCTCTTCCCTGAAGCACCTGGCAGTGCCCCTGGGTTGCTTGTCTGGGGGTAATCCTGCTGACAGAATCTGACAACTGCTAATATCCTCATTCTGTTTCCTTTGATCTGTCCTCACAAAGTACAGCTTGTTCAAAACAACTGAAGAAAGCAGAAGCCATCAGTTCTCTCAAAATTATTTTTTGGGAAAATCTATACATTGGCTTTGGAGATGGCTTGTGCAACTAAACCTAGGATTGCTTTAAAATTTGATACACCTCAAGAACTGTTTTGAAACTTGATTCATTTCTAATTAAAGTGAAATCTGAAGCCATGTTAGGGTTTTGATAAATTCAGCTTTTGTTGCAAGAGCAGTTCTACACAAGTTCTTTTCTCTCAGAGGCTGGCTGCTGTTGTACCATTTTATGTTACAGTTTCTGAATTCACCCCACACAGTCTCATTGACTTCAGTGGGAGTTTTCCTAGAACAAGGAATTAAATAGTCTTCAGAATTAGTTCCCTCATGAATTCAGAATATTAGATATCCACTCAAGTTATGTTACATGCTGTCAATTTTTCACCTGTTAAAATTCTTGGAGCAGATGCAATAAAACTTCTCCAAGCTTGATAAGAAAAGTTACAGACAGTTTGAATTCTCTCCAGAAGTCTGGGAGTTTGGCTGGAGTTTGGGAAAGCTGCTCTGAGGCTCTCTTTCAGAAAGAAATTTTCTGTGCTAAGCTCCATATTTCGCTGCTGTCAATTCTGCATGACTTTGGTGTTCTGCATTTAAATAAAGAGAAATAACATGTTAGTGTGATAAATGATGAATAAATAATAAAGGCCAAAGAAAACAACAACAATAAAAGAAAGAAGACCCACAATAATTTACCTATGTTTCGTTTTGTGTATGTGATGAAAGAGAAAATGTAAAGAATATATAGGAAATTAAGGATGAGATTGTCATTAGTTCTGCCAAATTGCAGGAATACATCTTATAATAACCACATTCCTTCATATGGAAGCCAGCTTTAGGCTTGAAACATTTTTAGTCTTTCCTGGCTTTTCTACACGTGCTCATCTCTCAGTGTAAATGAAATCTTAAAGCCAGCAGGGGGGACATCATAACAGACTTCACATGTGCCCATTGGACGTTTTCTTTCATTTTTCTAACTTGTAGATAAAATGACTGATTGGAAATTATTGCAATTTGCCTTGATCCTGCCTGTGAAGTCTGCTTCCAAGTATTTTCCAGGTGTTTTATCATATGATTTTTTTTTTGAAAAAGCACCTTCTCTCTGATCAAATCTTTTTGACGAGCTATGGATGAAATTCACAGTTTTTATTTATAACGTATATTTAATAAATACTTACTTTTCAGGATGTATTAGCAAATAAGCTAGAGGTCCACATGTATCTGTATTAGATGCATGAACTTCCCTATTTCTGATGATTAAGTCAAGGAAAGAGGATTTTGTGAGAATTATCTGCAATGAAGTTTATTTGACATTTTGTAGCTGAGCACCTTATCTATAGCATACCCTTCTGAACTGGCATTCTTTTGGCCAACTAGAAATGCATCTTTGGGGTATGGTTGGTTTCTAGAAAGCATAAATTCTTTGTGTGTGTTTTGGTTTTCTGTTTCAAGCTATATGGTGCCAAATACATGGGTGTTTTGTTCAAGAAATGAATCGGGTACTCTGAAAGCATCGTAACCATGTCACTCTTAAAATGCTTTAAATACTTTGTCTCAATGGATTGAATTTTGCCGTTTTGTTTTGTTTTGTTTTGTTTTGTTTTGTTTTGTTTTGTTTTGTTTTGTTTTGTTTTGTTTTGTTTTGTTTCCCCCCTACCATTCCTGGACAAAATGGACTTTTTTTCTCTTTCCCTAAACCAGGTGTACTGCACATCCTTGTTTTGTCCAGGACAAGCCCAAGGTACTAACACAGCAGCAAGGCTGAAGTTTCACACATGTGATTCCCTCACTGGGCAGTGTGGCAGGGGAATTTTAGCCTGGAAGTCCTCTAGAAGATAATTTGGCAGTATACACTACAAGAGTTCCTAATTTTGTTTCGAAGCAAGCATTCCAGACCATGACTTTAGCTCTTCATTGGTCAAGCTGCTATAGATGACTTTGTTCAAGTGATTCTGAATACAAATGTGCAAACCTTGGTTTTGGCATAATTTGTCTAATACAGTTGTGGGTGAAAATCCTTCCTTATTGTAGTAGGTAGAACACTGAAGCTAAAGTCGTTTTTGTGATGCAATATTGTGACAGAGCATACGATGAACTGGGCGGTGTGTGGTGCAAACAAGTGGGGAAAGTGAAGTGTTACACTGATACTCAAGATATATTTTTAGTCTTGACTCAGTATCTCCTCTTCCTCTGTAGGATGAAATGATATAATTTGTCATCTCAAGCTCTCCTGTACAGACCTGGGGAACAGATAATGCCCACGTGGAAGCTAAGATAAAGCTATGTGATCTCAGCAGCCAGCACATAATGAAAAATACTAAATATTGTGGAAAGTTTCAGCTGGCAATTCTCCAGGGCAACTTTTGGTCACTTGGGATATTGCTTATCTGGGATATTACTGTCCATAAATGATGCTTTTCATGATGGAGAAAAGATTGAAGACAGACAAAATGTCAAGGTTTGTTATGTATAGTATCTACCTTGCTGTTTCCAACATTTTTAAAATAAATACCGTTATTATTCAAGGTCAGCATAAATCCTCAATGTACTTAATTGATTCTGGAGTGAAATACTAAATGCAGGATGTGTATGTGTGCATAGAAAAAATGGATTGCTGATATTTATTGCTGATATATATTAAGCAAGGTTGGTTTTGACTATTCTGTAAACCTACTTCAAGGCAGATATTTCTGTGACAGATTCATGATGAGCAGGCCTCAGGTAGGTTGACTCACAGATTGAATGTGAAGTAGGGAAGGACCGTGCCTTTGGTTACTTGATTGTGGCAGAGAAAACAAGAGGCAGAATTGCAGTCTCAGAGCACAGCAGAACTTTTTTGTAATAACATCTTTCTATGGAGAAGTTGGGGAATAATTGACCTACGAAAGAATGAAGGAGCCTTTTCAGGAAAGGTTACAAGGCCTGATGAATTGGAACTGTGGGTTATAGCAGGCTTCAATATTTTTATTGGAATAGTCTTGGAGCATTGTGGTGAAAGGATAGGATTGATTCATGACTATACTTCTCAGTGAATGCTAGTGTTTTTTAACAACAAATCAAATAAAAATTAGTTCATGTAGTTCTCCAATTTGGAAGCTGCTAGAAAACATCCAAAACAAGTTGGAAATAGTGGCTTCACCTGATAATTTTCACTTAAACCTCTACTGCCTGTTGGAGGAATCAGAGTTCATCAGTTCACTTCCCACAGCTTTGTCAGGCTCTTACGATGAGAACCAGTTCAGATATTCAAAGAGCATCCTAGATATGGTTTAATAAGCACAGGTATCTGTCATTTGGTTAAAAAAAAAGACTCCCAAGCAACAGAAGAAAGCCTATATTTGATGGCATATGAAAGTTTATCTCTTGTAATCCCATTTGTGACTGCTATTTCTTTTTACCCAGCCCAGGTGTGATGTATCCCAATGAAAAGTGTCATTGAATGTCTTTATAGTTATTGAATACTTCTAAATTGAGGCTGTGCATGTTGTTTTACCTGCACAATAGTGCTTAAATTGTACAAATCATGGCATGGCTGGGGAGCTGAAGGCTGCATGGTGCCCAGATGTTCAGGAGGCTTCTCATCTTTTTAAGAATTTGGTGAACTCTTCAAGAACAAGAGCATAATCTATTCTGGTTTAATATGGTTTTATTGGAAATGAGTGGCAACTGACATGAAGAGATCAGCCTGGCCACTTGAGCTTTGTAATGGGAAGTGCTGGTGCTTGCAGTGTCACTGCCATGTTGGTGAGGAGAGTTGAGAACTTCAGACTTTTTACTTTTTGAGCTCCCTGAAGACACCTCTATTCACTGGGCTGGAGTAGAAATTAAATGGTACCAATTAAAAAAAAATAGGGGTTTTTTTCTGGTTTGTTTTTTGGGGTTTTTTGGCTTTTTTTCATTTTTTTTATCTCATTTGTAATCAGAGAGCAGCAGAGAACATTGATAGCTTCTTTTTCAAAAGACTTTGGCTAAAAAGAAATTTTCACTTACTGGTGAAGTGGATTTTGCCAAGCAACAAAAGCCTGAACCGGACAAAACAAACCCCTGCATCCCAGTTCTACCCTGTGAGTGGATCACTTCAGCAAGGATTCTTTCATGTGGCTGAAAGCAGTGTCCCTCTGTTACAACACACACCGGCATGGAGTTCCTGCACCTTAAAAGCTTTTGAAAGCACCAAGAAAATGGTGTTGAAAAAAGAAAATTATGTTGGTGTTTTGGGCTGTGGAACTTTCTTTTTGTTCTCTAAGTTCTTTCCGATGCTCCTGTAATTGGAGCAGGCAGGGAATAGGGGTCTGTGATCTTTTCTCTGGTCAATACCACTAATGCTGACTACAAGGATGGTGAAACATTTAGTCCTTGCTCTGATTTCCCTTTTCTCTTTGTTCTCCTTCGTATGCCTGGGGACAAAACACTAAACCCTCACCCAGTTTTCTAAAAGCATCTGATCATTTGTGCAGAACTAGTTACTGTTAGAATCCAGCTTTTATTAGGTGAAAAACACGTTAAAACTTTTTAGTAAGGGAAGCAAGTGACTTAATGGTGAGAACTGGGTGTCTCCTAATGTGCCTTGGGTTTGTCTTTGAAAATATCCTTGAGGGAAGAGAAAAGATATCATTTAAAAAATAAAAAGAAAAAAAGGAAAAACCATAAGATGAATGAGTGTGTGGTGCTGGTGAGCACAGCTGCTCTTTCTATGTGTGTACATAACTCAGGGCAGAAAGTGGGTCTGGACTGTGGGAAATTATGATTAAATGAAGTGCCCTCCTTGTTATTTCCAATGCAAGAAGATTTCATTACTCTATTGATTTACAGTGATTAATGTTTTCTTTCTCTCTCTTTTTTTTCCCCTATCTTATTTTTCTTTTAGGCTGTGCTGTCAGAAGAGTGGCCATTTACAGCTGCTTATTGATTCTAACCAGGGCTGAAAGATGATTGAGTGCTGTGCCTTTTTGGGCCCCATTGTTTCTCCTTGTGCTCCGGTGGAAAACCAATTAAAAGTATTCCCAATAACAACATCTCTGGATGTTCTTCTGGTCTCTGAATATATAGGGATGGAGATGGAAATGCCAATGACTGCCTGACAGCCAGCCTAAGATGAATGCTCATCATTTTATGAGATAACAATCAGCTACAAACATGCAACCTGCTTCCTTAGGACAAGATGGAAGCATTACTTTAACCTGTAAAACTGCAGACATACAGTAATAAAGAATTATTAACAAAGAAAATATTTAAGGATTTAGCTATATTGTAGTTTGTTTATGGTAACCAAACTCCTGGAAACGTGTTTGATTAGTTGATCAATGAGAAGCTATTATTGGGTTTTGTATTGTTCTGTCACTGGGATAATGACATTGGGGATGTAATTGGCTCTTTAGTTTGTGTGGTACTATAAATGTTTAAATACATAAATAGGATTTAGTTTTGCTAAATATAGATTTGGATTACAGAGCAGTACGAAGACTGTTGTAGTGTTTTGCTTCAGCATTTTGGTGAGCAAGAGTGGTTTCTTTTCATGCAAGTGTTTCTTCTCCCACTAGGGAAAAATGTGGACAAGTAATCATAGCTATTAGGCTGATGAGGGAACTAAAGATGATGCTGGAAGAAATGGTGGAATTATAATAATTGTCAAAGTAGTAGATTTTATATTCTGAACTGCTGTTGTAATTCAGTAATTCATGGCTCCTGCTTACAGCTGACACCACTCTTGGGTCACAGGCACCTCAGTTTTCTATCTGCTTCCATCTCTGGTTCCAAAGCCTACTCCTCTCCCCTTAAGGGATGTTTTTGTCATTGGATATCTGTGGATTTGGGGGTGTTAAGCACTACTTTCTTACTGCTGAGATACACTGTAAAATGGCAAGGGGAATTTCTCCTGATTGGTGGCCATGTTTTTGGGAGATATTTAGGAGTGACAATCTGCAGCCAGCCACAGGCATTGCTTTGGGCTTGGCTCATGGGAGCTGTGTAAACTTTCTGCAGGGAAGAAAAAAAGAATAAATTTAGGAAGGTTTTCCTTTCCTTTTTTCCTAAACCAAAAGTAAACAGCAGCCAGAACTCAAATAATTAGGAAGTAATGGGTTTATGTGCTTCATGTTACAGCTGCATCTTAACTGGAATGGTCTTTCTGTGTGAGAGTCAGACAGTGGAGGTTGCTGCTTTTCCAGGGAAATCTAGAGTTCTGGAAAAACTCTTCAATTGCCCTGAACCTATGCACAGAAAATATTGTTGGTCTTTTCCTTCTGGTGACAGTCTGTTAGGCATTGGGTGTTAATTTAAAAACCTCAGTGTGGTTACTGCTGTGTGAAGGAAGCGAGCAGAAGCTGTGTGGGTCTGTTATTCCACAGGTTCCTCAAGGCACAAGAAAACCTTCCTTAGGAATTTTATTTGTAGCTGCAGTGGAAAGATCATGAGCAAAGAGCTGCAAGGAGATGGCCATTCAGGGGTAGGGATGTGTGCGACCTGTAAGTAGCCCAGTGGTACAAGCCATGTGCAATGTAGAAAATTCTGGCATTTGGGCTTCCTTGTTTTACAGGAAGGAAAGCCTTGTTCTTCCAGTTAGATGAAGAAAAAAAATTAGTTGCTATCTTCTTTCTGTGTGTTTTGTGTGTTTGTGGGTTTTTCTTCTCCCACTCCCCAATTAGGTTTGCTTGCCCTGTCACTGATATTTTTACTCTAGCAGAGACTATTTGGAGATCAGGGTTACCTGAGCACAGATGCTGACAGTTATGTTGCAATAAAACTCTGCTAGCACCCTTGTCATAAATCACAGGCCCTAATTTGGAGACTTAAATTACAGGTATGTCTTCTGAATTACCCTCTGCAATTAAAGTGCAATAAAAATACCTGCCACAGATTTTAATAAGCAGCCTAGTCATCATAATGCCAACTGTCTGCTGGCTGTCTGTTGAGATGTTGAATTTTTTACAGCTATTAAATATAGTGAGCAGTATGGCTGCTGCCAGTTGTTAGGAGAAACACTGGCGGTGCCAGCAGCACAGCTGTTTAGCTGGAAGTGCAGTGTTGTCTCCCCTGAGGGAAGGAGGCATTTATGAGAAGGAAAGGTGTGCTGGAGACAGCAGTAGCATTCCTCTGGCTGTCAGGGGCTGGCACATCCTAGAACAGTCACAACAGCACCAGAGCTCAGTGCTAAATAAAAATTCAGTAAACCAAAGAGAAATTTTGCCTGGAAAATAGCCATGAAGTTCATTTCCTGCTTTTTACTCTAAGTCATGCTGCTGACAAACCCCATGGGCGAGGGTCAAGGGGAAGATGTGGGTGAAATGGGAAATACCAGACTTCTGCATTTCATTAAAAGGAAAAGAGGCTAGAGTTTCCAGGTACTGAGCATGGAAGTTAAGAATCAAGTATGCATTTACAACTAGAAAGATTTGGCAAATCCAAAATCTGATACTGGTGGGAAGAGGGGCTGCTTGTGGAAATGTAAAGATGCCAGCTTTCAGTCCCTCCCTTTAGGACAGATTTAACCAGCTGGTTCTGAAGTTCGCTGTTTTTCTGTGGAATTACTGACTCCACCCAAGAGATATCTATGTTTCATTGTCTTTACCAGGATGGCCCAAATTAGTGGCTTTCTGCATAAAGGACTGTTTCCTCAAAACCAGACAGCAATATCCCTGAAGTACAGAAAAGCTGCACCGTGTTTGTAATGACGTGGTTTTGATCCTTTTGAAATCTAATTCAATCAATTTGTTGTTTCTTTCTGATTTTGTGTATTGAATAGAAGTAATCTGTTTGCTATTCAAATAAATCTTTCACATTTCAGTGTGGTGGGGAGGTCTTCACATTATCTGACTTATGCATCTAACAGAGATGCTCTGATTTGTCCCATTGACTTCTCACCATTGCTCAACATAAAGAATTCAGTCTCCTAAACTGTGAGGAGGTAAACAAAGTAAACAAAGAGAGTCTAATGTTGGAACTAGTGAAACTCCTATTCAAAATTTTAAATGGCTGCAGCTGAGTATTTAATGGAAAAATAGTCATATTATTAAGGAAGCAAACAAGTATTTTGTACCATTAGAAACTGTCAGTCTTAAAAATTAGGGGCTTATTGTGGGAAAAACAACAAAGTACTCTCGTCAATTTCTCATTATTCCTTATAGTTCAGAAAAAAATTGTAAAAATAACAGTTGAGTCAATATGCTGCTGATATAGTTGCATGCTATGCCTCAGATCATGTGTAATGTTTTATCAAAAATTGTTTAGTTATTTGTCTTGAATGAGTTTTATAAAAGATACACATTGATAATGTGTCCTAATATTGAAATATTATTGCTTTTTTGTTAAATCTATGCACCATAGGTCATGCTATTGAGGCATTAAGTTTCTATCTCCTGGCTGATTTGATTTATTACTAACTTTTATCTGAAGGATATAGATGAGGCTGGAATTGCATTAAGCCTTCATCTGAACTGCGCATTTATTTCATACAGGATAACAAAGAAGCAAAGCATTTTCCCATGGCACTTCCTTATTTTGTCCAGTGGAGATGCATGATTTTTTCCTTTTGTACACACACATGCATCTGCTGTTCTACAAGATTGCACAAAATATTTACAAGTGTCTTTTAATTAAAATAAACGGTTGTCAAGGCACAGCATATGCAAAGAATATTTGATTTTCCGAGTGCGTTACCTGTAGTACACTGCTACTGCAAATATTTTATTGTAATCAATGCTATATCTGGCTTAACTCTCATCTCTCATGCCCTGGAATTTGTGACAGTTTTCTGCCATAATAAAGTGAAATTTTAATTACAAATTACAAAACCAGAAGGAATTGGAGGTAATTGATAGATGGTCTAGTTTTCCAACAGAATAGCTTTCCCTGCAGATGGAGTCAAGCAAGAATTTCAATGTTGTGCATAAATCTGATGATCACCATTTTCCTTTAAGGGATCAGATTGTTGGGATGCACCCTCAGTGATGCCTTGTAGTCCATGGACAATGCAAGATGGGCAGCAGAGATGCTTGGCTGGCCTGAGGGAGGCAGAAGGCCAATTCTTGCTGGGTCTGATTGAAGAATGATAAACGGTTGTTGGACAAAATTGTCACTAAAATGAATATTTTGATATTTTGGCTCCTCGAGGGAAGACTTTTTTTTCCACCAGCATTACTTTGTCCCATTTCACGTATTACATTTCTTCCCAGGGTAGAGGGAGAGTTTTATTAGTGAGCAGAATAATGATTTCCTGGAGCAGCCGCAAAATCTAGAAAAGTGTGAAAACTTCATTGTGTCAACTCTAGGGAATAAATGATTTAGAGATAAATTTGTTGAACAAATGTCAGTGTTTGCTTCTCCCACATGATGCCACAGCACTGCTACCTTTGAGATTGTTACAAAATGGTCCCTTCTCACAAGTAACAATCAACGGGATGGGAAGAAATGGGCTAAAGTTGCACCAGAGGAGGTTTAGATTGGATATTAGAAAAGACTGCTTCACAGGAAGGGCTGTCAAGAATTGGAACAGGGTGTCTGGGGAAGTAGTTTGGGTCATTATCTCTCAAGTTCATTAGAAGATGTGTAGTTGAAGCTATCAGGTTTAGTGATGGACTTGGCAGTAAGGGTTAATGGTTGGATTTGGATCTTAGAAGTATTTTTCAACCTAAATGACTCTATGCTCCTACGATTAGAAAAAAAAAACCAAAACCAAAAAGGAAGGATACAACTTTTCTGACTAGACAATTCTGACTGGTTTGCAATAAAATTGTGGCGGAGGGGACACCTTGATGTCCTGTCTTTCAAGACCAGGCGTTTTGTAGCCCAGGCAGTTTATTTTTGTCATTGTGAGTGAGATTTGCATAAACGATGTAATTTAAAAGTTAATTCCAGCTTCTTAGCAAAGTACTTAGGGTATAAATAATGAAGGAACTTCAGATGCTATGGTTTGACCACTGACAGGCCAGTAAGACTGGAAGGGGGGAACTTGCTTTTGAATTTGCAGGATTTGTAGCTTCCTGTGTATATTTGTGTTGTATAGGCGTGGTGGCTGCAAAATATGTCGTAAGTTATTTTTTAGGAACTTACCAATGCATAGGATGTGTTCACTTATAGTCCATTTGAAATTTGGTTTGAAATTCTGGTAACTGTTGGAGCTGGATTTGGATGCTGAATTCTTGTACTCAGCTGAGTCAGTCAAATTAAGTCCCTCTGGTATGTGATCACCACATCACTGTGCAGCTCGCTGGTGAGCAGAGAAGCAACTATAGGTTGGTTATGGTACTGTATAGTACAGCAAAATACACAGAGCTCAGCTTGGGGTTGGGTGGGATGTCCTCATGGCACTATGTGTGGGTCACCAGGAGCTGCCCCAGCCCCTCTAAGGTCATTTATCCAGTTTGTGTTGCTGCTGACTCCAGCTCAATATGATTGCACCCACCTCTGCATGGTGCAAGTACCTTCCTGTAAGGGAGTAGCTCTAAACATTCACTGAAGCACACACTCAGCTATTAACATTTTTTGAGCCAAAACCAGTTCATTGAGAAGCTCTGAAGCTTCTCAAGTGTTCTCTAATCTAAGCTAGAGGTTGTTGGCTTCCCAACTTGATTTCCCAGTGGGTTTGTCCTCAAGGAAAGCTAATGCCAAACAGCAAAAGATGCTTGATCTGAAACTTTGTAGTTTGGAGGCTCCTTTCACATCTGCTTATGTATCAGCAAAGGGAGCTTACAATGTAAAAGAAAAACTGCTTTTATACTTTGCCAGAAGTAATCTTGGCATCTGAAACTTAAGTGGCTTTAGTCTTAGCTTGGATGGAATTCATTCCTGCTTCTGGTAAAAAA
>VXBQ01014007.1:430607-464837 GCA_013400175.1 Phainopepla nitens
AAAAAAAGGATGTAATAAACGTTTACACTGCAACAAGATGATAAAATGCAAACATCGAAATCCATATCCTCCCTCTTTGTCAGTTGAAAGAGCTCTTCAGCTCTTCATCTTCCTTTGCATAGAGAGCCATTCACCCTCTTTTACTTCTTGTACAGTGTGGGTGTGCATATATATATATGTATATATATATATACATATCTATCTAGTTTAATAGTATTTGAAATTTTTTTTCACTTATTAAGTTTGTTCTTTTATTTTTGCTCACTGCTAAGCTGACAGAGTTTGGTCATGTTACTGCTGATGTGTTCCTGTCTTTTGTGTGTTTCGACTGGTTAACACAGGAAGGAAATGCCCTGTGAGTTCTGAAATGTTTACAGGGAAGGGAGAAAAAAACCACATTGGTGAGGAAAGGGTGAGTATCAATCCAACCTACTGGCCTGTGGTTCATTTTGCCTTTTTGTTGGTCACAGTGATATTTTGTCACTGCTTCAACAGGATTCTCTTTAGTGCAAAACATTTTTTTCATAGCATTTTTTAAGCTCCGCTATACCGAGGCAAAAGAGGAAATATTTCTTCCTGGCTGGATACTGTGGCTCCTCTGCCTTCGGTGCTTTCATTAGGCTGCTTTGCAGTTATTTTACCTCAGGGATGCTAAAGCACCTCCAGTTCCTACATGCCTTTGTATTGCAGTTTTGTGTCAATGATTCTCTGTGCTTGACCATAGGGACAAAACTGTAAAATCTGTCTTTGTGTTGGGCACTGAGCTGATTTTCCACAGGAGTAGGTACATCTGGGAATCACAGCAGCAAATTATACTGAATTCTAACTCTGATCTCTAGCACCAGTCTGGGGGAGTGTTTTGGGGAAAGGATTTGATTTGAGTTGGGTCAGTTGTCTTTTTGCAGGGTGGTGGTGATATTTTGAAATGCTACTCTTCTTTGGGAAGGGATGCCTGAGTTTGGCAAAGCAAAAAGAAGGAACAAGTGCATAGTTGGTGAGACTTTGGTGAGACCAGTTTCATACCTGGTGCATGTCCTTGCAGCTTTCTGTCTAGCATTTAAAAGCAACTTTTGCAGTAGTTGCTTCTGCCTTCAGTTACATTTTTGCGTTTCCACAATATGATTAAGGTGGCTAATGTGCAACTCCTATTTCTCCCCATCTCTGTTTTTGTAAGATAGAAGTGATTTTGGCTGATTTGCCAGTAGCTTATGTCTCTTTGTACTAAACTTTTTAACAATTCTGAGATTTAGGCAAGATTTTGGGTTTTTTTTAGGTAGCCAGAGGAAGTTTATGAAGTCTGGCTGGTACAAAGAAATGTCACTGGTAATTTCTAGTAACTTCCTCTGACTGCCTTCTATTAGAGTATTTTAAGCTTTTCCTGGTGGTATTAATTCCACCAACAACTCAGAGTTTTGTCAATGGTAACTGACATAATTGGCATTTTATATTCTGTGGGCTTCCAAATGTAATTTGCTGAAGACTTTGCTCTCCTTTGTGCAGCAGGTTTACTATATCCTGCACTTGATTTGCTCTTCCTCCTCTGGCTCATGTGCTTGCAGGTGAGACTTGTTTGTTGGGAGCTGCACCTCATTTGCCAGTGCAGCTTTTCTCACCAACAAGCATTGTTTCTGTTCTCCCTGTGTGCTTTCTTCCTGGGAAAGTTCAGGAAAGAAGGTCTTATTGGAGTAACAAAACAGGCTGTGTGGGACCCAGCTACCAGAATGCCTGTGGGTGCAGCATTTGATGTCTGAGGCTGTATTTTTGCATTGTGTCTGTGTGGGTTGGGAACTTTTAAGTGCAGCCTCTAGCAGAAGAAAGCTGGTTTCAAAGCTGTTGGATAATTAGGGTGGCAATTCTGGATTATATTCTCATGGCAGTGGATATTTCATATGCTGAACATATTGATTACAGCTTGGGGCAATATGATTTAATTCTGAACAGATTCTGAAAAATTCAAATACGTGAATTTTTACTCCCCTTTGCCTCTCCTTTTCTATATTGTTAAATGGTTTAAACAACTGTTATCAGTTGTTTGATTTCAAAGCAAAGTAAATCTTTATTTTGGATTAAAAATGCATTGAAATGAGGATTTCTTGCATCTTAACTTTTTTCCTTCACAACCATGGTAAGTTTCTAAACAATAGCACAGTAATTAGGGTTGCAATATGCCTTGTTGTAGACTTATTTAAGTTCCTAACATAGGGATCTAATTTTGTATTTGATGGCAGACAGAGAGGATATAAAAAAAGGTGTTACACTTTTTCACAGCTCTGTTATTGGAAGAGGGTGAAATAAAAATCAAACCACCTCGAGTGCAAGGATGATGCGCAATGGATAATATTCCCTTTGGCCTCAAATATTTCATACAGGGATTTTTTGGATGTTGTTGAAAGTGATGCATAGTAATTAAAATGTAATGATTTCTCCTTTCCAAATGAGCATATACATCCTATCAAAAGGCAACTGGATGATCATAGGTAACTTAATTTTCTGCATTCAGATGTGTTATCTTCTCCCCGATTTATGCGTTGCTATAGCAACAGTTGACTGCACAAGGCCTGACTTGGCTCCCAAAGAAATATGAAACACCCTGGTTTATATTTTTCTGCTGTATGTCATGGCCATGACTTCAGTAGCAATAGCTGATCTTTATACTATAGTGATTTTTCATTTTTAACTTGAAGATAAAACAGTTTGTTTCCTAAGTGGAATATATTCCCTTTGTTCTGCATTTATGATTTTACAGTATTTTTATAAGTGTGATCAAATGAGATTGTTACAGAACTCAAAGTAGAGATGTGATTTCTGAAAGGTGATTCTAAAAAGGGCAATTAATAGTTTTAAATTATTTTTTTGTAATTTTAAGATATGTATTCACTTGCTCAGTCTCAAAACCATATATCAGATCACCAGAAATACTGTGAAAGATATTAGCAAAAATGGTTTTAATATGCGTTTAAAAGTGTCACTTAAAGTTTGATGGCAAGGTTCACTCTATTACTTACTACTGAGATGAAGCACAAAGGAATATCAAGTTAGAATGAGTTTAAAGGGATCTACACAGAATCCAAATATATTAAAGGGTAAGGGAGGCCCTCCCATTGAGTCGTGAGGTTGAGTGGATGCCCTTGCATTCTAAATTCCTGATGGAGCTTAACAGCTAGGTCCAATCTTGATCTCAGATTTGGACAACAGTTTATATCTAGAGGAATTAACTATATGGATTAATTTAGTATTAATTTAGCATACAACTAATCAGCAGCTTAGGGAGGATCTGTTGGGAATAGAGCATTCCCCTTCCTTGGGTAAGGCAGGATCTCAGTTTCAGGTGAGGAGCCTCAAACCCCAAGAGGTGCCCCAGCTCAAGGGGGTGTGCCTTCAAGTTGCAGTTTAGAGAGAATTCAATTTGGACCTGTCTGTGTCATTCACAGAGAGGTCTCTGTGCCTCAAGGAGTACCTGGAGAATGTCCCAGCCCGAGGGGTGCCACTGCCCTGCAGCCAGGGGATGTGAGCAGGGGCAGCTGAGAGGACGCTCACTCAGGCTGTCCTGTCTGTGCAATGGAGTGGTTGCCTCGTGGTCAAACTGCATCCAGTGGGGCAGGTCTGCATGAGACTCCCTGTACCCACAACTTTCTTTGTTCCTTGATAAAGTGAGTCTTGGAAAAGCCACCTGCTACCCATGTGTTAATTGCATGATCAGTGTTCCGCCAATATAGAATCATAGAATGGTTTGGGTTGGAAGATATTGAAGATCATCTCATTCCTGCCATGGGCAGGGACACCTTCCCCTAGACCAGGCTGCTCAAAACCCAGCCTCCCAGGGATGGGGCATCCACATCTCTGGAACACCTGTTTCAGTGCCTCACTGCTTTCATATTAAAGCCTTTTTTCCTAATATTAAATCTAAAGCCACCCTCTTTCAGTTTAAAGTAATTCCCCCTTGCCCTATCACTGCATATTCTTGTAAAAAGTCCCTCTACCTCCAAAAAGCAGGTAGGGCACAGTCCTGGGGCAAAGAACATGGAAATGAAAATAATATAAATATTCTTGATTGAGGTGGTTAAGGCTTACTTTAGTGCAATCTTGGATTAAAAAACCTGTTAAAGGTCATCTAAAGTTGTACTAAAAGCATAAATTAAATTTCATATGTGTGTATACACGTATAAAAATGTAATATATGTGTAAAAATGTAAATTGTATTTCATATGTGTGTATACACGTATAAAAATGTAATATATGTGTAAAAATGTAAATTGTATTTCATATGTGTTCCTTCAATGATTTAAATATGTAGTGGATTTACAAAACAAGGATTGGACTCTCACTATTGTCTAAAGAAGGCATCCAATGCAACAGTTTAAGTTTTGACCTTTAAATGTGAACAAAACATGATCTCGAGGAAAGACCTTTTGAAAGTCAAGAGTAAAATCCTTATCCGACTAGAATTCAATATTTTCATCTGGAATGCATGAAATGAGGTGATATTTTTTTAGCTCTTTGTAGGCCTACAGGAAGTCCTCACTGAACTGTGTAAATAAGATAACCTAAGATATCACATACTCTGAAAAATCACAGGGTAATACATATTTTCAGAGTTTGATATTTTGTGTTCTTTATGTGTGCATTAAATCTACCAGCTTTATAGAATTATTTTTCCCCTCCCCCTCCAGAAAGTGGACAGTGACTCACATGACTGAGCTTGATTCTTCCTGGACTGTACTACAGCAATAGGATTTTCTTGTTAAAACATATTTAACCATCAAGAGATACAGGAGCCAAGTGGAAATATACCTCAGAATACTTAGTTGATGTTTTCATGTCCAAGTTCTCAAGAAATTGCATTATGTAGGAGGTATTTCAAGCTCCTTTACATCCCTCATAGAACCTTTCGTATATTAAGCAATGACCTTGTATAGAGTTTTAAGTATTTAACAGGTTTTTTTTTTTTCACAGCTTTTCACCAATTATTAACAGGAATAATTTAATTGAGTTCTAGAGGAGATTTTTTTCCATTAACTAGTCATTATGGAATTATAATGGATACTTTAATTAGGCAGTGTTTTGAATGGGAATATTTAACAAAATGAAAATTGGGACGAATACATTCACCATGCTGACTGGCACTTACTAGAGGCTCATTGTGCATCCCCAAACTGCTCAGGAAACAAAAGTAAGTGAGGAAATTTGGCTGAAATGTTGAGTATGGCTTTCCTAAGCTTCTTGTGAGATAAGACATTGAGATAATATGCTGGCTTTTGATTCTGAAACCCCTCTGGTCTGCTCAAACATGTCCCCTCTCCCTGCCCCCAGCTGGAAGAAAATGCTTCACTATTTTCCAGTTGAAATTCCCAGATTTTTTTTAGCCATGAAAAACTCTCCAGCTGATGTTTACTTCCAACCTGCAAGGAAAATGGGTATGTGAGTACTGTAATTCCAATGAAATTAAAACTTTGAGTTTGGTTAAGGGGTCTTTTCACTTGACATTACAGCTTTCCAATAAAGCAGGTGAAAAGCTCGTTGTTTTCATTTTTTCACTTTATCTGTGCCAGGAATAATTTTGAAGTATCTTTTAAAATTCTTAATTAGCTTTGGCTTTTTTATTTCATGTACTTTAGAACCTAGAGCAATAAATTTATAGCTGGATTGAAGCCAATTTTCCTCAAAAGTTTTTTTATTTGTCAATATCTTGTAATCTTAGTATCTCATGCCTTTCTGTGAGGTTGGTAATGATAAAAAGCTTTCTTCACCTATTCTAGAGGGTTCTGCCTCTGGGTGCCTTTTACCTTTTCCATTTATGCTGTCATCCACTACAAACAAAATAGGATGGGACCCATATGGGCAAGGGCTTAATATACCTGCAGGAGGCCAAAATAAACAATTAAGGAGGTGGTATCAGATTGCAGAGGTACCCAGCTGTGGGACAGAGGTGACCTCTAGGATGAATCTGCTGGTCTGTATAGCAGCTTTTCTCCTCCAGTGGCCCTTCAGCTAATGGTAGAGAGTAGGTTTTGGAAGTAGGAAAGTTTTTCTGGACTCAAATTTTTCTCCCTGCTACTTTCTTTCCTGTGGGCACTGTGCATGTCCTCCTGCTTTGGTGGAAAGTTTATCCATGAAGCAGATGCATTAGGATGGCAAATTAAAATTACATAGGTAATCCCAATCTTGGAATTGCATATTTTTTCAGAGCCCAAATCTTCCAAGGCAGTATTCTGCTGAAGTAACATTTTGGTGTTTTATATACAAACCAATACATTTACTTTTATAAGTATTTGTATTTGATGCAAGATTTGAGGTGTTGTCACTGCACTGATGAATTATTTTCTTCAGATGGTGATTCCCAGAGGGCCACTTGCCATGCAATAAGGGGAGAAAGGGCAGGCAGCAGAACTGGGACAGACCAAACCTCCCAGGGTGTTATGATAGTCCCATTTGCTTAGCAGTTGTGTGTCCAGTTGTGGTTCATTAATTTTGATGGCACCTGGCCTGCTTCTTTCTCCTATCAGATTCCCATGGAAAGAAATTGATTCATTCAGGGTATTGGACTGTAAGTTGCATATTGAAAGTTTCTTGCACCAATTCTGTGTCATCTCCCTCCTTCCCCTTGAACAGCCTTATTTTTAGGGTGTCTGTAAAGTATAAGTTTCCCATCAAAATTTTGTTTGTCTAAAATGATTTTGTGGAAACACATTATAGAAGTGTTTTGTGTTTGTTTGTTTCTTTTCCTGCTGGCCCATTTGCCCAAAAAAAGAGATGGAATTTTCATGCTGTTCTCAGTAGGATTCATGAACAGGAATCTTTAAAAAAGACATTGAACTAGTGTTTAATTTCAGTTTAATTACCAACCATAGGCTTTAGACAGGAAAAAGGACTGTTCAAATCTTCTTTGCTTCTGGCAATGGCAGCATTTCTGCTTATTGCATGTTTTCAATGGCTTTGTCCAGCTTAATTGTAAACCTCTTATAAGCAGTACAAGGTAAGTAAATTTTTCCAACAATATATGTTTTCCAGCAGGATCTTAAAGACATTTTGGAAAGTCAATCTGCATAGAAAAAAATTCTCTCTCAGGTAGTTATTCTTTTCAGTGCATCATAAATAACAGTCATATACAGACCTGGACTCAGGGGAGGAATATTTATGTTCTAGGCTTGAAACAGAACCCGTGAGATAGAATGCCTGGATTCTGAGTACCAAGGATTCTATCTGAAGGGTGCCTGCCCAGGGTAGTTTCTGTCTCCCTCCCAGGATCTTGGCTGTGCTCAGAGAGCTTCTGGTCCGAGAGCCTCAATTCCAGCACTCCAGTTTAGGCTGTGGCAGCACAGCCAAGGTGACTCACTGTGGTAGTTCATTTCTGGAGCCTCTTTGACACTGAAAATGGCATGGCTGGGGAATGAAGAAAGGTCAGTGGCCAAACTGTGATATCTGGATGCATGACAACAGGATCTTTTCTCTCTCTTTCAAAAGTAAAATACACATGAAGTAAAGTCTTGGGCTCTTTCGGAGAATGACTGTTTGATTTCATTCAGCTGGAACTCATCTGTCATAAACCATGAAAACACATTACCCATGCTTCTATTTTAAGTATTTCACAGTTCAACTGCTAAAAAAGTAGGGGTTTTATTCTGATTTCTTTTTTCCCAATTGTTTTGCTGATATTTTTTCTTCCTTCTTTCCTTCTCTGTCTGCTATGTGTCCTACCATCACATTCCCCTTTCCCCCTCCAATTACCTATCTTTAAAATTTTTCCAAACTAGATGAGAAAGGTGGTTTGAGGATTTTTTCGGTTACAGATTCTAATAATAATCAAGGTGGTACTGACCATGACCCAGGGACTGTGTTACCATCAACTAAGGGGAAAAAAAGATGTTTACATTAAGTATAGGCATGATGTTGGTAACTAATTATGCAGCCTTATAATGTGTGCATCAGTTTTACATATGAGTTGCTTGAACATAAAAAGATTGGGAGAAAACTTCTGCAACCTTACATTTTTTGCAGTGCCATCATAATTGGTGTAAATACAAGGGGAGAATCTCTTACCTGGAGAGATTCTATGCTTTGCAGTTGTAAAAGAATAAACATTCCAGGACATCAGTGCTTCCCAAATAAACCTATATATTTGCTTGTGAGGATAATTTTAGTGATTAAAATGTAATTAGTAACTAAATAGGTAAGAAATCTCCATGGCATGAGAGGTTTCTGACTCTTGGAAGGATGTTAATCCCATTGGGGAGGTTAGAGGAATAAAAACCCAGCAATAGTAATTATGTAATTAATAGGCATCAGGGCCTACTTTCTATAACTGCTTTTCAACAGATATGATGCAATTATTGGAGGCAGAAATATAAGGGTAAACTTGCAAGTAGAGCATGGCACAATTAAAACTGAAAATTGAGACTTGCAACATTAATTAGAAGATCATTAATTACCACTCATGGTAATGTGCCTTCATGTCTTTCCTCCCTCCTGTTCTTCCCCCTCTTGAAAAAAGTATGAATTCCAATTTATCATCGCTTCATGAAGGAAAGTGCAATTATGTTTTGCTTCCATATGATCTTGTAATGATCTGGGGATTGAAAACCCTGTTTCATTTCATTTTCTTAAGAAGTCCAATGTGTCCTTGTGGCTAAAGGGTGCTGAGAAATTAAGAAAATGGGGGCTGCTTAAAAGGAAATGTTTGAGGAGAAGTTTTGGATAAGGAAGAAAACACTGAGTCTGTGTCAATATAAAGGTTAGACTGGGGCTGTTTTCTCAGTAAGCATGATTCAAACATGGTTAATTTAATTTGAAAAAGGCTGAAAGAGACAAGCAAGTATGGCCTCAGAATATACAACCAGCTGTCTTGAATTCAGTGAAAATGCATTCTACAAGAAGGGATATGAAAATTGAAGCATTTGCAAGACTTGAGAAATATAAGAGGAGAGATTTATTACCAGGAACTATGAATCAAAGTAATCTCTGATTCATCCACAGCTGGCAAGGACAGCATCTATTATTTCTGATAATACACGCTTTCATTTCGTGGACAATGTGAGTATTTAGCTTTCAGGTTTTCAAGACACTTCATTAACAGCAATGAAGGTAAATTGAGTAAAAAAATCACCTAATTTGTTGTTTTTCATTTGGTTGGCAAAAAGACAAACAAAGCACTACTCCTGCTTAGAATGATAACAAGTTTTCTTCCTTCTCTGAATGGTTGATAATTAAGGGAATAAATGTTCTGAGGGTGATCGTGATTCTGTGTGTGTTACTATGATTGGGGTTTGAAAATATTTTGACTTGTAAAGAAGTTTTCAAGTAAAGGTTTTTTTTTTATTTGTGTGGTTTTTTTTTTCTCCTTAGGATGGGGAGAAGCTACACATCTTACTTTGTTTTAGAGCTACTGGGGGTTTTTGGTATGTTTTGGGCTTTTCATTTGTTTGGTTGCTGTGTTTTTTTAATGTGAGAAACCTAGAAATTGAAAACATTCCCCATCTATTGGTGAATCATTATCAGATACAGAATATTCTGTCTCTGACGTGACCAGTTGCCACCACCAAAAATAGATTTAGGGGCTATAAAGCTTCCAGTTGGATGGCACTTTGTCACTCCAAAAAGGATTTTGATCCCCTTCATGAGTGGATCTTCCTTTCGGTCACTTCTAAGTTGTTGCTTAGATGGCAAAATGTTTTGCTGTGTGGTGAGACCTTGCTGAAAGTCCAAGTGATTTTTGTGTTTCAGAAGGATCAGGGTTTGGCAATGTCTGCTGACATCTGAGGACTGGGGACACCAGCAGCATAAGTGGATTAGAAAATTCCACCTTTGATACAGAGGAATCTCATTGCTGGAGCCTGTAACTGTTGTCTTTGTCATCTACATGAAATGCTACAAGCTGCCAGCTACCAAAAGATGGCCATCAATTGTCATTTCTATTAATATGTGATTTGTGCAGACAGAAGTCATAATGATTCAAGACTCTAATCAGCATGATAATGGATCCTAATTGCTAGGCTCCTTAAAAACTTGAAGACAAAAATCTATGCTAATACCATCTGAAAGCTGGCAGCAATTTATTATTTCTCTTTTAATCAAACTTGTTTTCTGCAGGGGGTAAAAAAGGTATTTTAATTGTGTACTTGAAAAACAGTCTAGATATTATAGATTCAGGTAGACAATAAGGACAGTAATTTTATTAATTAATTTTCCCCTTTAGTAAATAAAGACCACATATAATCTAATAGGTGAATGTGCTTTTATTAAAAATAGGTAATCAAGCTCTTGGAAGAATTTAATTAAATTCATTTCGTCTTTTTTTTTTTTTTTTTACTTTTTTTTTCTTAAGACTACTAAAATATAAAGTGGAAAAAATCTACAACTATTCTAAATTTCAATGATCTCCTTTCAGTGCTGATCTCAGTTCTTGAAATGCTCTGAAGATGTCTCCTGCACATCTGTTTCTGCACAAGAAATATGTCTCTTGGAGAGGTAGTCAACAGTTACATTTCCTCTCAGGTCAAAAGCTCCAATGACATTTCACATTGGCCCATCACTGGCCCTACAAATATTCATCTGGATAATGGGACCACTCTGCTACAACAAGGCCTTTTCTTAGCACCCTTTCATTTTTATCATTTGCTTTCCATGCGTGCATTAGAGCAGAAAAACTCCCCAGCAATGCCTTGTCCAGCCCACGAAGGCAATCTTTTTCATTATGGGACAGTAAGTGTGTTTGAGCTGAAGAACCAGTGCTTTTAGCACCTCTTTTGTGTTAACTAGACAGTACTCTGAAATTGCTTCTGGTTTCCTTGAAAATATCACTTAACATTTTTCCTGAATAGCACCAGGATCTTGGCTCTGCTTCTTATGTACAATGCTGTGAGCTGCTGGCTGTCATTCATTCAATAAAGCACTGATGCTTTGAATAGCACATTAATTTCTAGGTGATTCCACCCCATGATGATTTCTTTCTTTCCCTCTCCTGCTTTTTTTTTTTTTTTCCTCCTTTTTTTTTAATTAGTATTGCTACCACCAGCTTTCTCTGAGGGCATGTGCAACCTTTGGAAAAAGAGGTCCTTCCCCACATTTGTCAGCCTGCCTTAAGCTTTGATCTGTATCATTCGTTCTCTTTCCAGCAGCTTTTCTGAGTGTGTTCAGATCTCTCTCTGTTTTATTTTTAGCTCTCTGTTTGCTGCAGCTCAAAGAGTGTAAGCAAGTAAATACTTCCCTACCTCATAAAATGATCTCTTGATCAGTATTTACATTTCTAGTAAGCAGCTGACTTCAACTCTGCCAGGTAACACAGTTCCTTGGTTTCTGCAAGGCTTCATAAACACTATTAAGAATTTTTCAAGATTTTTACAGGTATTGCCAGTAACACTGATCCAAATTACTTTGCCGAGTGTTTGATGGAAATAGCATTTTAAAAAACAGAGGCAATTGTCTGCAGCAGGCTGTAGCCTCTCTGCTGGGCTTAATAAGCAAAGTTATGTTTGTCTGGGGGACTTTTTCAGAAAACATAATAGACGAAGACAGCTTGGTTATGAGAAGCTTGGTGTATACATCAGTTTAAAAGCTTGTCACCTACTTGATGCATTAATTCAAGTCCTCTGTGCAAGCCAAAGTTCCTATTCCAGGCAGAGCATATGGTCTGTCACTTAGCACCTGACGTGTTTTTAGATCACTGTGAGTGTGAGGATGCTGGCCCTGAATGCGAATGCGCAGGTTTGCCCTGCAAAAGCTGCTACCAATTTATTGCCCATTCAAATAATTCTGCTGTGTTGTTGGGCCCCTTTACAGCTTAAATATGAGGAAAGATGTTCAGGGTTTAGCCCACAGTTCTCCTTTACTATCCTTTAAATGTTCCCTGTGAGAAATGACTTCCATTCATCCACCAGCCGAAATAATATTCATAGGAGCATAAATGTATACAGTTGTATTTCTCTGTAATAGTCATGTTGACAAGTCTCATAACTTCATAGACAATTCACTTGCCTTACTGGTACTGAACTTGATTTTATGAAGATTAATTCATCAGGGTTAACTAGACTTAAGACAGATAAACTGAAATAAAAACTCAAACCAATCAAGCTCTAAGGAAAGAGCTGTTCATCTAAACTTTTGATCAGCAGCTGTGAGTAACAGCAGAGAAGTAGAATATGGGATCAAGGTCATACATGTGGGAATGATTTACTTTTCAGTACGTCAGAATAAGGTCCACAGTCCACTCATCAGTTAGGGAAAAAAAAAAAAGCTGGATACTTGTACTCTGAAATTTGATGCAGTTGCCAAAGTATGGGCATATTAGATTAAATGCCTTGTATAAAATTAGACAGGCCACAGACCTAATGGAAAAAACTAAAATCTCTGAATATTTGTAGTCATACATGTCCTGGAGCAATTGCTATGCATGTTTTACTATTAGCCATTCACTTTATATGTTTTTCCAGTGGTTGTCACCATTCACTTGGGAAGCAGAAAAGGTACTTTATGACTTGGGTGAAAAATTGCACACCAGCCTGCTGAATGGTAAATCTTAGGATAAGAGGGTGTGAAAAACACATAGGATATGTTTTATCCAGCTGTGGGAGCAGGCACATTCCCAAGCTCCTTGAAAGGGCAAGCTGTGGGCAGCATTGATGAAGCTTTTCCACAGCAATTTTCCTTGTTCTAATTTTTCTGGCTACTTTTGTGCCTCAGAGAAAGCAGTCAAGTATGAAGCAGGGAAGCATTCAGTATGATGAGTAAAAGGAGAGGAAGCATCCTTCCAAATCTGCACATAGAACAGGTAACTACTGAGAATTATGGGACCTTAACATAAGCAAAGACGAGGGTGCTTCAATGCATTTTTATCTCTGAAAGAAGCCACAGCAAGGTTACCCAATGGTGTTTAAAAATGGACTTGCAGGAAAGCATAGAATCATCCCTGACAGAAAATGCACCTAGGCTTGAATTGAGGCAAAAAATGAAAGTATTAATTGTTCTTGCATGTGTATTTACAGCGGGAAGGCTTGTATGAGTCTTGGAAAACAGGGATTTTCACGCTGAGGGAGGTGAGCAGGGTGTGATGAGCATGTCTCCAGTTTTATGAGAAATGCATCTAATTTCTTCAGTTTCCTGATAACAAAATTAGCAGCCTTGTTAGCTGTATCATTTACAGTGAGCAGTACAACATATGTTCTGATTCATGTTCATTTTGCTCAAGGTTTTCTCTTGTCTCTATTTCAAACAAGGTACCAAATCAGCCTCAGGTTAGTAGGTGTTAGCTTTGCAGACTGTTGCGTTGAAAATCCTTGCATTTGAAATTCTCCTGGAACCTCTGAGAGACAAGCACATTTCTGACTTCAGAAGAGGAGGCGACTGCAGAAATGAGGGCGTGGACTGAGCAATCAAAGAAAAACTAAACATTCCTCATCTAGCTCCTAAAGTAAGAACCACTCTGCCTGGCTTGGACTCTACCTGCTTTTTTCAAGTCATCGAGTTCGCTGTTGACATTAGAAGAGATAGATTTAGCTTGGCAAAATGCACTGTGGAAAATAGCTTTCCTGTCTAATTCTGTGCTTGCATGGGACACTGAGAAGGTGACTTGTACTGTCAACAAGCTTCCTCAGCTGCAGATTAACAAAACAAACAAACAACTTTCCAGTATTTCAATATACATGTTAATCACTGATTTCTGTCAGTGTTAATTTCATTATCAGCTGAGCTAGATACGCTTATGAAGGCCACACCCAGTAATTTATCCCAGGAAACAATTCTGCTCAAGGGGCAAGGTAATGTGGCAGATGCTCATTGTGTCCTAATTTTCAGTGTCAGATGACACCTATAAGGGTGCAGAGTGTAAGCACTGGGAATGGGATTTGAGGATTTGCTGCAAATGAATTTCACTCTGTATTAGTTGGTGACTGTTCTGAAGGGTTTGAATGGTGGATGGAAGCTATGCCAAGCTCTACAGTTCACTCCTTCTCTGAGGAGTGAACTTATTCATTGAACAAAAGGAGGAGCAATTTTAGGATGGAAAGATGAGGCAATCTTTTAGAAGCAGAAATGTAAGTCTTGGGTTTAATTTAGGCCTAGTTAATTATATTCATAGTAAACACTATCTTGTATTGCTCACAATTGTGGTTTTTTGTGTTTTGTTTTGTGTTTTAGCAGGGAGAGAAGGCAGATTTTAAAATCTTTGGCTGCTAATATATCTAGACATTATTATAAGCTTAGAATAAATAAGAAGAAACACTCTCAGAGAAACTGGTCTGCCTTCACAGTGGTGCATTTCCACTGATTACAGTAGGCTTTGTCAGAGAGAAATCAATTTAAAATTAAAGTACTTATATTTATAAAGTGCTCTTTGATCAAGGGCCTCTGCATTTAATAATTCTTACAATGCCTAAAATCTAATAAAAAAATTCTCTGTTGAAAACATTATACAGGGCTGTTGCAATAATTTGCTCGTGGCTGCAGATCAGAGGAATCAAGCAACAATATTCAGTCCACTTTTTTGAAGTGTTCTGACTGCAATTGTCTCTAACATGCTTGGCTGATACTGCTGGAGTAGCGCAAAAATAAGTGTGAGAAGAAGACCATTGTGAGAAAATCAGTGAGCTGCTTCCATTATTGTACCTTGATACAAAAATGCAAATATAAAGTAACCATTACTCTCAGGATGCTATATTGGATTAAAAACTGGAGGAGAGAAAAATAGAAGTTCAACAGTCTATTGGCAAAGACTGAGCAAATAGTAAACTACTGCTCCTTGCATCTTTTAAAAGGAAAAAAACCCAATTGTGCCAGTTGTGTCTTTGTGTATAGAGCCATGTGTAGGTACTTTTGATTCCACATCAGTATAGCTGCTGAAGAACTTCAGTTTCCATTCTGCGGGATGGGTTTGACAATATTTCAAGACTTGCTTTTTACCTAGATGGGCTAAAAATCTTTCCACAAGATGGAAAGTCTGCTGCTTCAAGCTAGCTTGATATAATTCCCTACTGCCATCAGCTTTAGTAGAGGGAACATTTGAGAATTTTAATGCATCAGAATGCTGCATCAACATTCACATTTATGGGCTGAGATCTCCAGACCAGTATTATCTCCCCTCCTAGGACTTGTTGGTTCAGTCAGGGAGATAAGTTTGGTGCCAGAGAGGGAATTTCTTTCTCAGTGGGGACTGTCTATGGAATGAGATAAGGGTTACTTTAGCATTTCTGGCAGAGGTAGATTGATCTTGGGTAACTAGGAGATAAAATGGCAGATGAAATTCCAACTAGATGAGGCTCCTTGAAGGCAAAAACATCTTGAATAAAATGATGGGCTTTGAATGGGCTGATACTGCACAAGAACAAGATACTGGTGTTGTCCTAAATGACAGTATTGACTTTACTGTCTTGCTTCAGTCAAAAAAAAGAAGTGAATTGAGGTTTGGAATTACTAGAATAGGAATGGAGTGCAAACCAGAGATCATTATTGGCCCACTGTGTAAATCTGTGGTTCAGGTGCATCGTGAATACTACATGGAATTCTGAGTCTTCCATCTCAAGCTGGACATTGTAGAATTGTAGAAGAGTCAAAAAGAGTGTCAAATGTAGTCAGAAGGCTGCAAAAAGGCTTCCATGGGTTGAAAAATGAGGTGGGAAGGGGTTGTAGAGGCAGGTATAATGCAGTAAAAGGCTTGAGGAGTTGTGAGGGGATCAAGGGGGCTAAATAACAAAAAATTATTTGGTTGTTCCTGCATAAGAAACAATAGGAGTCATTTAATGGATGGTTGGTTCTTCATACAATATGTAATTGGATTGTGGATCTGCTTGCCACAGGATTTTAAAGCGATAAAGAGGTAAGTAAAAACCAAAACCTTAAAAACAAAGAAACATGCATCCTACTGGATAGTGCAGGGGGAAAAAAATGAAAAAAAGAAATCACTTTAGAGATATTAAATTGTCATTGCTGGACCCAGAAGATTATTTTAGGGTAAAGTCCTAGGTTCTTGCCCTATCCTCATGCAGTCACTATTGGTCATGCTGAGCTAATTGAATATTTACAATTTAAGCAGTACACTCTTATGAAGGAGACTCATATTTTTAGATGGATTAATAAACTCAGGAGGATTTTTATACATCTTCACTTATGCTTCTTTGATTTCACCAGTATTAACAGCTGCACTCTAATCTGGAATATACTGATAATAAGAGCAGGAGGCAAAGTGACTTATATTCCTTGACCTGTTGGCTCACTGAGGAATTAAAGCAGATACTGTAAAAATGCAGGAGTAGAAAGGTGAGCAGCATCATTATAAAAACATTAAACAGGGCTTTACAGTAATTTGCTCAAGGCTGGAGATTAGAGAAATCAAGAAACAATATTCAATACACTTTTTTGAAGTGCAGTTGGAGTAGGGGAAAAACAAGTGTGGGAAGAAAACCATTGTGAGAAAATCAGTGAAAATTCATTATTTGGTGTTTATTGTTATTTTATTTCACTGGTGCGTGAGTTTTTATGCTTTGTTTTGCTCTGAATACAAGGCCTTTAGGGCTTGTGGAAGGACATTGTCAACAAGGAAATCTCTGGTCTTTATTCCAGAGAGAGGCAGTGATTTCTTTCTGTTGGAGTTCCTGGACTATCCACTAATTGAGAAGACTCACTCTTGTCATAGAGGGCCCAGCTGTGGAATTTCTATCAAAGAATGCTTATCCCAACCTTAGCTCCATGGGGAAGAAGATTAGTTTGCCACTGCTGTGGGGCACATTACCCAAGCAGGAATATCTTTGAATATACTCCTTAAGAAAGCAGTGTTAATATAAAATGGAAGTGGCGACTACAAAATGGATTTCTCTGGGAGTTAGGATTGATTTATTTAATGCAGGAAGGATAAATATGTGAGTGTTTCTTTGAGTAAATGGCTAGATTATCTTTCTCTTTGTTCCCAGAGAGTGTGAGCTCTCTAGAAATTATCTTCTTAATAAATTAAACAGCAGCAATGTTCATAGTAGAAAAAGTGAAATTAAACTGGCTATTGAACTGCCACTGAAAGGGAATTATTTCTCTGTAAACTAAACATGTTTAAATAGAGCTACACAAAAAGAAAAGGGAATTTTTTCTTTCTCCAAAAAGTAATTTTCTTTGACATTATACTGTTTCTAATCTTATTTTTTTGAATAAAACAACTCTGTTTGCAAGTGTTTTGCCACCAAGTGATATGGATGCTTTTTTTTTCCTTAGTAGTAACTCAACTGAAAGTGGATTTCCAGAATATCAACGCATTCTCAATTCATTCTGGTCCAATATGGTAACTAAATTCCTGCTAAACAATATAAACTCCACAAAATGTGAGGAGTGGCTGAAATCACTTGGTCTGTTCAGCCTGGAGAAGAGGAGATTGAGGGGAGACCTCATTGCAATCACAACCTCCCCATGAGGGAAAGCAGAGGGGCAGACACTGGTCTCATCTCTCTGGTGACCAGTGACAGGACCCGAGGGAATGGCCTGGAGCTGTGTCAGGGGAGATTTAGGTTGGATATTAGGAAAAGGTCCTTCACCCCTCTGGATGGTGGCTGGGCACTGGAGCAGGCTCCCCAGGGCAGTGGTCACAGCACTGAGCCTGACAGAGTCCAAAAAGTGTTTGGACAATGCTCTCAGGCACATGGTGTGACTCTTGGAATGGTCCTGTGCAGGGCCAGGAGTTTCCCTCAATGATGCTGTGGGTCCCTTCCAACTCAGCTTATTCTGTGACTCTACAGCATTTAAAGATTTCATTCCTTGTAGAATTTGAACAAGACTTGTAAGGAATAAACCTTCTTTACATAATCCTAAAGTTTAATTTTATCTTGGATACTTTCAAGTTTATTTTAGAAGAGAAGATATCTGCTGAGATAAAATGAATGTGTTGTGTGTGTGTGTGTGTGTATCTTGGAATTATATTTTGGCAGACCAACATATATTTATTGATTCTCTTGCTAAAAAGATGAAAAATCCCTTTTTTCCTGGTTCCAATATCATTATTGCCAGAGAATATAAGTTCAGTTATTAGAAAAACACATTAGGTCTAAATGTTTTATATTTTCTCAAAAATTTTATTAGCCAAGAGTTAGATTCCAAAGTATTGGGAATAATTTCAAGTTTTATTTCATTCTTGAAGAGTCCTAAGATTGTGCAAAGCATTTGAGATGAGGAAAATGTTAAACCAATACATTTTTACTCACTGTGTTTGTTCTTTAGTATAATAGCTGTCTGTAGTCAGTTGAAGGTAGTGGTGTCAAGAGTATGGGCAAATTTTGGTCAGGAACCAATTTCAGGAACATTAATATATCTTAACATGATAGAAGAGGACAATTATCGTCCTTATCTGTCAACTAGCAGTGTTTGCTTGTTTTACTGCTCTGAATGCCTGAAAAAATAAGTGCATGAAGGTAACTATTTCAAATGTGTGCACTATATCTGTGCTTGTAGTTATTTGGCAAATTTTAGCTTTTTTTTTTTTATAATTTAGAATGCAATTTTCCATTAATCTGTTTGGTGGTGAAGGTGTGTGATATCACCCTGAAACTCTTTAATTTTTAATGCCATAGTTTTACCACCACTTTTAATGCAAAAAAATCTGCATTTTTGATAGGCAATGCACAGTTGATAACAAAATTCTCTTCAGTGTTACAAGAATCCCTATGAATTGCACAGGTTTCAGATGGATTTTGATACCTTTTGTTAAAGATTGAATGATGTGGAGGAGCATTTCACAATGACAGAGAAAATCAGTGAACAACATTTTTCCCATAATTTGAGCATGGCCTAAAGCAGGTCCAGCTCAGCTTGGATCAGAATTTGTTGGGAGCTGTAGGAATACATTCTTCCTGCCATCACTTGACATTGTTTGGGAAATGGTTGGACTCAATGATCTCAAGTGTCTTTTCCAACCTGAATGATTCTGTCAACACCATCTTAGTTTGCAATTTTCACAGTGTTATTTCTCTTCAGCTGAGCAAGATTTCCATGGACCATTTGGGCACACTGGCTGCAAACACAGCAATCTTTTATCTTTTTGCAGTCAGGCAGAAAGCAGTTGCACTTTTGTAGCTTTCAGCTTAACACAGATTTCATTTTGGACAGCATGTGGTGCACAGACTGGCAAACATTCTGATCATGGGGATGTCTTGCTGACCACTTGATTATGGCCTCTTATTTCTCAAGTTCAATTATCACACTGGCAACATCAGAAGTGGCAAATATGTATGGATGTGCACATCATCCAAGTATGTTCTTTCATAATAATTCTTAAGAAAGATAATATTTATAAAACGTAATCCAGAAAGGGAAAAAACTCCACCCTTTTAAAGGTCTTTGGATCAAAGTATTGTAAACTTCTGATCAGGATAAATGTAAGGATAAATAAGGATATGGCAGGTGGTCAAGTGAGAATAAGTTTATAGGTATGGACTATAACTCAATTAAAGGGTGCTTCTTTGGTTGTGGAAGTGTATTTCATTCTATTTTACAGGGAAATGCAGAAACCAGTTTTGTAGCCGTGGTGTTTCTCTCTTCCAGGAACATGCAAGAAATCTTTAACATCATTGTGAAAGAGATGACAGTTCTGCTTCTTCTATGATTTTGGGAGTTGACTTATAGGTACAGCAACCTGACAATGACAGATTTTCAGCATGAACTATTTACATCAGAGCTTTATCCAAGGTTTAACAGTAGCATTGAAGCTGCACTTTTTAATAGTGACAGCCTGGACAAGTATAAAAAGATACAGATGGAAAGTGTTTCTAATCTGCTGCTCCATCAAACACCACTGCATGAAAAAGAAGCAGGGCGAAGGAGAGGAATGTTGAGGGAGGGAGTGAGGAGAGATGGAGAGGCCTCAGTCATTCAAGTTGCATCTCTCATTTCTCTTGGTTCCAGCAGCTACTTCTGTGCACTGAGGGATAGACCTAAGAAGCAGATGGCAATTTCTTTTATCATAATAAAACCTTGGAGAAAAAGTTCTGTTTGTGAACACCAGTCTGTGCTTTTATACACAGAGCTTAAAATTCAAAATAAATGTTAGTGAGGAGTCAGTCTTTCTTTTAATGGTTTTCTGACAGAAGATATACGTGCATCCTATTTCAAGTATCGTAAAATAATTAATTGTTTTGTCTCTTTCGTGGTCCTTTATATAATAACATCAGATTAATTTGGAATGCAATTCTGAACCTGTGGAGAAACCAGCTATGGAGACAGCAATAATGCACCTGAGAAGTAAGCACAGAAAAGCTTCTTTTCATTGAAATGGTGATTTAATTGCCACCAGTAATTTTTACCTGCAGCTTCTGATGCCAGTGTGCTTTGTTGACTCAGGATGAGGTGCAGTGATGTAATGATAAGATGTTAGAGCATAAACTTGTTGACGTTAAAAGCATAAACTTTTGACTGCTCCTAAAGATCTGGCTTCTAAAGCTGCAGGTGAATAAACAAAAAATAGAACGTGGTACTGATAATGGGGTTCAAAAACACTGGGACAAACGAAATGAATCAAAGAGTTGGTGCAGAATTCAGCCTGGAATAAGCTGATGAAGATGATTAATTTTTACCCAAACTCTATGCCAAGTTCTAAGGAAGGAAGGATGGTTTTTTTGCTGTGTGAAAGATGTTAGAAAATAAATGGTTGAAAAACAGATTTTCAAGCTGTAAAAAAGTGGAATGGGAAAAATAGAATAGGAAACTATAGTGATGTTTCTCTTGGCATTGTTTCAGGGTGATTTTCTTTTTTTTTACTCTTTCTTTAGCAACAGATCACACTGTTTTCAGTTTGCAGCTTGTAAGATGACTGTTTTTTAGTATTGTTTTTAAGCTGTTTCTCTGTCAAAATCGCTTAGAATTCTGAACCAGTGGTGCAAGTGCTTGCAAAGATGTTGGTGACCTGCACAGAGCCTCCTTGTTTTGATATCCAGGTTAGTAATGGAAGTTTTGAATAGTCACAAGTCTCAAACACACTCCTAGGTTGAAATTACCCCTTGATTTGACATAAAATTTTTGATACTCAGCCTTGCACTGACAAGTCCTGTCATGCAGTTTTGTTCTCTGGGATCCTGGGCAGAGACAGCATCCATTGCTTCTAAGGACTTTGCAACTGGCTTTGTAAATCATTTATTTTATATATGGAAAGTTTACAGAGTGCTCATACCTCTTCTGCAAAATAGTTGTCAATCCCTAAGGAAGAAAAAGTTGAAAAGTTTTACTATGTTTATTATACCTAGTTTGCTTATGTAATGTGATTTCTGGTGTCTTTAAAAATGCAGTATAGTTAGGAAATGGTGCAACTATTTCCTGTAGCCCTATCAGAGCCTAAAATGGATTGATACAGGTTGTTCTAGACAAATCCATATTTTCATATAATGTATAATATTTTAGATGGCTAAACCACTACTTCCTCAATAATTTCTTTGAGTGTCTTTGTAGCTTCAGACCTCTAATCTCTAACTTCAGTAAATAATATTTGATGTTTTTTGTTTTTAATATTGTATGAATGAAAGACTTGTGCAGTCTTTAATAGTAAGGCTGGTTGTTTTCCAGGTAACCAAGCCCCCTGAGCTGAAAGATAGGGTTGAGGAGTAGAATGAAGCCCCCCTGATCCAAAGGGAAATGGTCAGGGACCTGCTACACCCCTTGGACACCTGGAAGTCTATGAGGCTAGATGGGATCCACCCAGGGGTACTGAGGGATCTGGCAAAAGAGCTCACCAAGCCTTTCAATCATTTACCAGCAGGCCGGGTAACCAGTGAGGCCCAGGTGGCTGGAAGTCAGCAAATGTGACACCCTAATACATACAAGAAGGGCTGGAAGGAGGAGCCAAGGAACTACAGGCCTGAAACCCGTGCCATGGAAGGTCATGGATCAGATCATCTTGAGTGACACCCTATGAAGGATAACCCAGGGATCAGGCCTAGCCGTCATGAGTTCAAACAGGTCCTGCTTGACCAGCCTCCTCTCCCATGACAAGGTGACCCTCTCAGTGGATGAGAGAAAGGCTGTGGATGTTGTCTATCTGTAGTAGACTGTAGTAAAAAGGCTTTGACACTGTTTCCCACAGCATTGTCCTGGACAGACTGGCTTTTTGTGGCTTGAGACAGGTGTCCTGTTGGATGGGTAGCAGACTGCACAGATGGCTGGGCCCAGGGAATGCTGGAGAACAGAGTTAAATCCAGCTGGTGGCCAGTCACGAGTGGTGTTTCCAGGGCTCATTACTGGTGTCAGTCCAATATCTGTTTAATATCTTTTATATGTTTAATATCTTCAGCAACCTGAATGAAGGGATCAAGGGCAGCCTCAGTCACTTTGCAGATGACACTAAGTAGGAATGGGGTGTTGATCTGCTGGAGGACAGGAAGGCTCTGTTGAGGGATCTGGACAGGCTGGATTGATGGGCTGAGGCCACTTGTATGAGGTTTAACAAGGCCAAGTACTGAGTCTTGCACTGGAAAAAAGGAGACCTTATCCTGTGGAGTAGAAGTGCCAGATCTTTAAAAGATACACAGATGGGAGCTAATGGACAGGGTATAGTGGGCGCTTGGCAGTGTCATGTAAATTGTTAGTTGTATTAACGATCTATTCTAACCTAAATGATTCCATGATTCAATGGCTATGTTTTTACTGTGCCTAGCTGGAGAGGTTTTACAGAGAAAGAGCTTTTCTTCTTCTCTATTTTATGAAAGGTTGGATACATTTACCTCCTACTCAGCAGCACTTCCAGTCTTCTAGTCACTTCCAGCTGGCAACCACTTTTCATTTGCAGCACACTTCTGGTGTCATTACTTCTCAATTTCTGTCTGCTGCTAACGTTAGGGATCCTCCCAAGACGTGTCATCTCTATCACTGCAAGTCGATATTAATTTATTTCCTTCAGGGTCCACAGGTCTGCCCCAGACAATGCCAGGGAGAGGCTCATGGAAGCAGCTGAGCGGGAACATGGGCTCACATTCGGAGAATGCGGAGAATGTCCTAAAGACAGTGAGTGGTAATTTACCCAACTGATTATCTACTGCTTTAAAACCCAATCAGCTGTTTACAATGAGCTCTTTTTGGTCACGCACTATGAATCAAATCAAATCATACTGGAAAAACAGCATGACAGGATGAGGGCTTTTCCCTCCTTGTGTGTCCTTTTATAGCTCACTCGGGGTAAGGAGAATAGTTGAAATAAGAGCAGGGAAATGATAAATTCTACCTTTTTTTTTTCTTTTTTACTTTTTTAAATCCATGAAGGTGAATAATGCAGAATCAAATGCTAGAAGTGTTTTCCTCCTAATTTTTTTATTCAGTTTACTCAGTGTGATTTATATTATATTACTGTTGGTAATTTCCATCTATGTTCTTTCTACAGCTGTTACTTTTGAATTTGGTCCTTCCCTGAAACCTGTTCACAGAAGGATTTTCACTTCAGATAACTTGGAAAGGTAGTGTTTTTATGGAAAAGGAAATGCATTTCACCAAGGCTGACATGTTTTTCCCCCTCCAGAGCAACTTCTTAAGACCCTAGGGGACAGTGATAAGTAAGAATAAATAGGAAAAAATGTTTCAGGAGCTAATAAACAGAAGACCATGAGGGCCCAGCTGAACAATTAATTCACTCTGTTGGCAGCTTCAATCTTTGTTAGGAATTTTCTGAGTCCTTGAAAGATATGGTTAATGGGCTACTGGCTGAAATTTGTCTTCTTTTTGGCTGTAGAAAACCCTAGGCTCTCAGTAGACTCTCTCACCTTGGTGAGTTTGATAGGACTGCTGATGAAAATCATCAGTTGGCTTTCAGATGCACCAAGACGGACTTGCCCATCATTCATGGAGATACAGTGCAGCTGCTTCCCAGGGACTATAGCCAAAAAGCCTGTGTCTGCTGAATAAATAGTGCTCAGCAGTCTAAATTTGAAGATATGACTTTTATGTGGGTGCTGACAGAAGGGGTAGATGTCTCTTGAATTTTCCACATCTTTTAATACCTCATTGTATATTCAAAGTGCTTGTGTAGTTGATTTTAAACCACACTGCCCAAGCTGCACATGTTAAGAAACAAAAACTGTAAGATTCTGATTTCTATCAATGCGAAATATTTCCGTCTTATTGTTATTGTACATCTTGATTTATTTTAAAGTAGCAGTTCATGTTTGTGTAGCATTGCATTTAAATTGACTGTGGGGTGTTAAAGACAGGGTCTTTTCACAATGATCAGGAGGTGCAGAGGTTTGCTATCACTGGGGATTCATGGCACACTGGAAATGTAGAGGAAGTTAACTAATAGTTTATAGCAGAAAATCCAACATTCAGCGTAGAGATGTGATTCATAAACCCCTCTCATTTCCTCAGTGTCCCCATCCTAATTTTTCAAATTCTCATCTGTTGACACTTAAGAGGCACTGAGGTTGACTGACACTCACTGTGCTTCCTGGAAGGATCTTATGTGTGTAAAGCAGTAATGTTATCCTGTTCTGGGATTATTTTACTTTTAGAAGAGTATTTGAGCCCCTAGGGTGGGATTGAATACTGATCCCTTAAGGAATTAGTAAAGGACTATTTTGACATCACTGCTGGAGTATGAGTTGGCTTTGGCCACCTCATGAATGAATTTCAAGCTTTCTGTTCTAGACAGTGTTTGGCCTTGTGCTAATTGATTTATTATTCTGAGGTCTGCATCCATCTGCAAGCAACTCTTACAAATGAAGATGAGATTTAAGTACTTCTATTGGTTTCTACTTAAGCAGAAAAAAATGCATTTGGTTGTTGACCTGCAGGGGTGCAAGACTCCACTCTTCACAATATAAGGAAATCTGAGAGTGGGTCTGAAGGCTGTTAGCAACATGTAAAGCTCTGAATTTTAAATGGAAAACACCCATTTCATTATCAGCTTTAGAGAAATCTTTCTTCTTTCAGCTTCTGCTTGCAGAGGTTAAGCCTGCACACCTGCATCCTGATCCAAGTGGGAAGATGGTTGTGATTCTGTAACTGTCTGGTAAGAATAATTAGGTCATTACCCACGACTGGCAGTACTGAAAAGCCAGATGAAATTTGTACTGATTGTGGATTTTGTTGATTATTGAATGGCTGGTGATGAGATATTTCATCCAAGGTGTTTATCTCGGAGCTGTGGCATTGCATACTTAGTGAGTTTATGAGTCAGATAATGTTCTACTGTAATGTGTATGAATTTTAGGACTTTTGATTATTTTCTTAGTGTCAACCAATAATGTTTGTGATACAAACTGCTATTTTCAGTAAAGATTTGAAAGAATTGGTGCTCTGTATTAAACAATGCCTACTAACAGCAATAACCTAAGCAGGGGCACTTGTAGAGTTTTGGAACATTTCTTGAACCTGCCCTGTTGGGCATATTATTAAATACAAATACCCAGGAGAAGGCTATGTAGTTTTGTATTTTGGTTTTACCTGGTTCTAAAGGAGATTGTTACAGAGTAATTAATGCAGAAAAGTTTCTGCAGCATTAACTCCAATTGCCGAGGCAGATTCTGCAAAAGTAGCACCTGCTCAGTTATGTAAACATCCTTTACCAACAACTCCTACTCCTTTTCATTGTTAGAAATGTCAAAGTGAGTGTTTAAGATGTCTTAATTCAAGAGTGTAAGGAATAGACATGTAATGGAACTAACTATTCTTCTAGGCACACTTTATTTGGAAGTCTGGTTAAAAGGCAGTGTAATTTCTGATTTAAAAGAAAAATGGTTACAGTCCAGCTTAGTACAAAAAATCATGATACAAGGGGGGGAAGATAAGAAAGGCATGGGTGAGCAAAGAGTGGAAGCCTACTAAGTAAAGAGTGTTATGGATGACATTCTCTTTTCCAAAAAAATGTTAAATGTTGGTCAGAATAGATTGGACTAATAAAACTCCTTAGTCACTAATCAAAACTAAAATTACAAAAGAGTATCACTTTTTCAAGTGTTCAAACTTTGCTTTATTAGTAAGAGCATGGCTATATTTGGTTTCTAATTTATTTTCATTTCCCATTAGCACATAAGGTGAAAATGGGACCTGATTTTTGATGGTACCACTAAGGAGACAAGGGTGGCTCACCCACCCTGTGGCAGCAGTCACCAGCTGGTGATCCTCAGAGGTCTGATAGGTTTCCAGGTTGGAATGGGAGAGTGTTTCCAAGGGTGCTTAGACTTTATTGGTGTCTCATGGCCTCAGCTCACAGTGAGAAGCAGCTCCGAGACACTTGCTTTTGTCAGAAGCACTGTCTGCACAATCTCCTTACAGCCTGTGTGATCCAGGAACACATGTCTGATAAACATGGTTACAAACAAACCTGTCATCAGTATTCCCACCTCCTGAGCCCACCTCGGAAGAGTTTGCGAAGTCAGGTTGGATATAAAAAGTTGACATCAGCGTAGAGTGGCAGAAATGCAGATGTGCTTGTGCCCACATCCAGCACACTCTTGGTTAACACACACATCTGCAACCTGAAAAGCCCAGGTGATGGTTTAAGGACCTGCATCATCCATAAAGCCAGTGAGGATTACAGACATCTATAACTGTGTTTCCAGGTAGGGTTTTTGCTGCTAAAGGCAACTGTTCAAAGAGCTGAGCTCCTTCCCCCTGAAGGGAGGAAGTTTCATTCTCTGTGTCTAGTCTGATATATGCAAGTTATAGTTTAAATTTTGCTTTCTGTAAACAAAAAGCTACCTCTTTTTATTAGAATATTATTTTCTGAATATATTTTTAAAGTAAAATGCAGTATTTATTGCATAGTATTCGCAAGAAACAATCAGTACAGTGTAGGGGCACATTTCAAACCCTACTGAAATCAACTGTAAAGCTCCCATTGATTTCGCTATGCCTTGGACTAGGTTTTAATGGAAGATGACATTAGGCAGAGCAGCTGCTTGGACATTAACCATAGTGTATAAACAGGTGCTCTTCCTTGCTTCTAGCTGGTATTTAAGTCCTGGAGAAAGCATATTTTTGTTGCCAAAAGCTTTAGTCTTTAAGAGACTGGTTCATTTTCAAGTTTGGACCTTGCACTTGTCAAGTAGAGATAACGATGATTATTGCTGTTGAAATATATTATTATACTGTTCCTACACAGAACTATATAATAGTCCCCTTTCTAAATTGGTATTTTATTGGCAGTGACAATGATGTGTTGATAGAGTGTAGAGATGTTGAGCAGAGAATTGCTACACTGGTTTAAAGATCTGGATCTAAGGAATATTGGTGGGGGAGAAAAGAGTACTCTGATTTTGGAATATTAGCTTTTAGACCAAAGGAAGCAAAAGGTTGTTGCAGCTCACCTGCTGCCATTTATGATAGCAGATCTCTTGTGATTTATGCTTCCTACAGTACTTAAATGAATATGTACATTGGACCAGAGTTATCTTCAGTTTTCCCATTCCAAATTTAAACTGATTGCTTCTGGCCCTTCCTTGATAAGGGTGAGATGGAGTTTGCATCGTACAGCCTTGGGCTTTCTGAGAAGGGGGAAAGTACAACATACTCCATCATACTGTACCAGGGCTTTTTTGGCTGGTTTTGTGCAGATGACCACCTGGAAGAGCTGTGCAGCTCAGCATGTAGTGCTGATGTGCTTCTTTGCCCACTGGCATGAAAAAGGCTAGTAAAAGTCTGAGGCATTTTTGTTATTCGGCTCCCCCTCCACCTCCCTTTTATGACTTTCATCCTCTGGGGCCCTGCTCTACTGAGAGCACCGTGCTTCACCTTGCAGCCTCCAGGGCTAAACCCATAGTTTAGCTCAATATTCGATTTTACTAAACCGTTGCCAAGTCTAAGTAGACATCAGGTGGCACTTCCTCTATACTCTATCCAATTGTACAAAATACAGTACTTAGGAGCCCTGTAATGGACAGCTGCCAGAAAGCAGACACCGATACCTGACTTATGAGCTCTCTCCTGAAAATGGTGCTGTTTTCACATTGCCTCTTTTTCCCCTCTGGTGCCTTATAATGCCAGCAGAATGCCGTGCTCACAAAGACATAAGCACTTCAGGCTTAAAGGGGATTATTTTAAGATCAGATGTAATGACTTCTTCTGCTACTTTTAAAATAGATCTGGGGAAAAAAAAATCCTGTTGTTTAAAATGCTCCCCGCTCCTCCCATGCTCACTGCTGAAGACCTGTGACCTACTGGTTTGCCTTGGCAGGATTTCCCCTTCCCTGCTGCTCCTCCCCCTGCAGCTGCTCATTTTGGAGCCTGCATGGTTGTACTCATTGTTAAAAAACACAGCTGCTCTGCATCCATTGTAAGCTTCAGCTATTGATTTAGATCCTCCAATTTTTATGTGTTGAAAGACAAAATGGTTGTTTAGAGAGGCATTTGTGTGGAACCTGCAGTCAGCCAGGGCCTTGAGGCAGAACAGCCTCAACTTCTCTGCATGGCTGATGTGCCAGAGTGCTCAAAGTAGCTCCCAGTCTCTTGTCCTTGTTTTATTATAACAAACACAAACTAATAAGCCGGAACAAGATAACTACTTTAAGAAAGAATACACAGTTCTGTTGGGTCAGGCAGGTTTAAATCTGAAAACAAATCTTCCCCCATCTCCAGCAGGTCCTTGAAAAACTGAATCTTTCTTCTGAGTTTGCAGGGAGAGATCAGTTACTGTCATGGACAAACCAGATATGACTGGAGGAAACAAATTTTTGCCAATCAAATCAGAGTAGGGCAATGAGAAATAAACCCAAATCTTAACAACACATTCCTCCCCACCCTCTTCTGATTCCCAGGCTTAATTTCACTCCTGAATTTTCTCTCTCTTCCTCTCCAGTGGTGCAGAGGAATGGGGAAAAAGAGTTGTGGTCAGTTCATTGATGTTTTTGCTGCTCCTTCCTTCACAGGGGCAGGACTGTTCCGCAGTGGGGCTCCTTCCAGGGGAGAAAGTCCTCTGTGACCTTCTCCAAAGTGAGTCCTTCCCACAGGCTACAGCTCCTCATGAACTGCTCCAGCATGAGTAGTCTCTTTCCATGGGAGGCAGTCCTTCTGGAACAGACTGCTCCAGTGTGGGTTCCCTGTGTGGTTGCAAGCCCTGCCACCATGGGCTACAGGAGAATCTCAGCTCTGGCACCTGGAGCACCCCCTACCCTGCCTTCTTTAACCTCGGTGCCTTCAGAGCTATTCCTCTCACATATTCTCACTCCTCTCTTCTCTGGCTACGATTGCTTTTGCACAGTAATGCTTTCCCCTTCTTAAATTAACTTAAAGATGTTATCTAAGAGGCACTGTCACCATTCCTGATGGGCTCAGCCTTGGCCAGTGGCACATCTGTCTTAGAGCTGGCTGACATTGGCTCTGTCAGACACCGCTTTACCTTCTTGCAGTTTCTTGCAGAAACCATCCTTGCAGTGCCTCCCCTCTCCCTTAATTAACAAAACTTTTCTATGCAAATCTGGCCAAGAGGGCTTGGGATCACTTTCAAGGATTCTTCATTCTTGGGGAGCTGTTTTGGATGTGCAGTGTTTGCTCAGGAAAATTTGAATGATGTTTTACAGGGGCACTCCCACGGTTTACTGTTTTTGCTTTACTTATCTGGCTTGTACCACTATGGCCCTGCATCCCTGAAGGTCCCATGATGATTTGTCCACTGTTCTTAGTGGAGTGGAGCAGGACATGAATGCCTGACATGAGGAACGCTATTGCTCTATCTCAACAGCTGCAATACAATGTTTTCTAATCTATCTGATTGTAGAGGTGCAGCATTTTCAATTTATTTGAAAATTTCAGCAGCACACAATAAATACCAATGCTACAAGAGATGGAATGATATGCTGTTATCATACTAGAAATGTTATTTCAAAATTAATCTTGCCAAATCAGTTTTACTGTGACTTTTATTACAGTAGCTTAAATAATGAGCCTGGTAATAAACTGCAAGATACATTTGATTTGTTTTAAATCTACAAGCAAAAAGAAAGAAGTGCCAATTTATACAAAGTTTAGTTTTTGAGATGTAACAGTTTTTAATGAAGGGAGCTATTTGTCACAAATTATTTGTTCTGTTTAGAGGTAGAATTAGAGTTACCTCTCTAAAGGTGAAGTAGGCTTCAGTGTGCATATTGCCTGCCATTGAAATGCAAATAGAGCGCTGCCTTTACTGGGAGGATGGGATGAAGGATGGCTCAGAAGATTGGATTAAGTTAGAGAGTGAAGAAAGGAACTGATATCTCCAGTGATATCTCCATTTCTGTTTGCTGAATGTAACTGTTTTGTACTTCGAGAGAGCTGCTGACTTGTCACTGGGTGTGTGTTGTGCATAGTTGTTAAATCCACACTGGAATCCTGTTCTGCCCAGTAGCTGGGAGTTTATGGTGTGCAGGTTTAGCAGCTGAGGTTATGGGTGCAATATGAGACTGAGGAGGTATGTTTGGACAAATTGTGGTTTGTGTGCACTGTTGAATTCACAGCTGGCTGTTATGCTGTGGAAATTATGGTGAAAGCACATTTGGGGGAATTTATAGCATGAAAAAGGAAGCTTGTCTCATGTTTGGAAGTTTGGCACTTGGGTGTCAGTACTAAAGGGCCAGCTTTTTGGATTTGGGAGGGAACACGTGTTCTGTAACTCACTGTGCTCTCGAGTTCTACATTTGATCTGTCATAAATTCCGTGCCAGTGCACTCACTTGACAGTCTCTGTTTTGAGCTGTTGCCCAATATTAGTGAAATGCAGTCAAAGTCCTCTTGGGGAGGCTGTTTGTAAATCACTGCTTGTGCAAACTGCACTACTGGTGACTGCAGAAAGGAATTCCAGAAAGATGAAAGGGGTCATCATTCAGAAGATACCTCCTGTGTAGCTAAAGTACTATAGTCAATTCCTTCCTATTCTGCCCCATGTATTACTCTTTACCTGGGACAAACAAGACTCATGAATAGCTCCCTTTACCTCCTGCTTTCCTAATGTAAGATATTAACTAGAAAAATCTGATTCTTTGCAGAAGAGAAATTCTGCTGTTTATAAAAATTTATCTTAGCAATGTGAAATAACATCATGCATGAATAAAAGATGTATCCAGCGCTTAATGAGAGAACAATTACTGTTCAGAGATTTCCAGTATGGTCTCTTAAGGTGCGCATTTTCACTGAGTGCAGCTTGCATGGGATTTATTTTTATGTAGCCCATTGTTTCACTGTAAGCCTGTAGCTGAGGTGTCACAGTGAGTGACATTTGCTGTCTGACCTGCAAGTGACTTTTTGAAAAGCTTCTAAATGTGTGAATACCTGGGTTTCTGTAACTTGCAGACAAAGTGGCTTCTAATCCTGTCACAAGTAGCTCCTTTGCAATAGGGAGGAAACTTATTGAAACCAGGGTTCAGCTATCAGTCACTTGCAGATTTTCAGAACACCTGAGAAAAAATGTGGAGTATGGGTGCTTCAAAAGTAATTAGTATGTATTCAGTTAATGACTTGTCGCTCTCGCTTTCTTTTGGAAAAAGAAATAAAACCCCTGTTTCCCATACTTTCACTTCTCAGCTCTAGTCAATCAAGAAATATAAGCAAGCACATTTGAACTTGTAATGAGCAAGATAGGTAATTGCTTAGTTTTTAATTAAGAAAGGCATGTTGAGCGCACAAGTATAATTACAGGTGTTTTTTTTTTTGTTTGTTTTTTTTTTTTTTTTTTTAATCAGGCCAGCAATTACCAAGAAAAAAGGTTATTGACATGCAGGAACCTTATTTGTAGATGTAAATTTCCAGTGATGCCAATATAAATATAAAACTATACATCATCAGGATCCAGCTTTATCTGTAGGTAGATATGAACTTCTGAAGATGTACTAATGCCTGGATCTGTGCTGGAATTTCCTGTGAAAGAGAGTGAGGTGTTGGGAGGATGTGAGAAACACAAACTGAATAAGGCATGCTGAAATTACTGAAAGATAAGCCACCCAAGATGGACACACTACTGGTGCAATGGCATTTCGTTTTCTTTCCAAATGACAGTAAAGATGTCAGAAAGTTGCAGACTCTGTAGAAAAATATCATGTGCCTGTGATTCCAGCTACTATTCAATAGTGTGGTAGATACTGGAATTTCCATGGCTCTTCTCCAAGATCCCCCCACCCACTTCCACCCTCCTTTCACTAAATTGCTGAAAAGACTCCCTTTTAACTGTGGTGTCTGTGAGAGAGAGGCTCTTTCCACTGAGGAAATAAAAAAAATTCGTTTCCTGGCTCTGGAAAGCTGATAGTCTGCAGCTTAAGTCTAAGTTGTCTTAATGGGTTTTAGACTGCCAGATAGCAGGCCTTCTGCTCTATGACAAGTCTGCTTTGGAAACTCGCTGCACAGACCTAATAGAAATGGATGCAAAGTTTAGTGATTGTTAAATTGTGACGCTGGGAGACAGCACCCTTGAGGTAAAGTCCTCCAAATGAACTGCAACTGCACAATTGTTGCAGGATAAAGAAATTTGTCATACAACCCCTAGGATCTGACATTGCTTCTGATTGGCAGAAGAGAAGATAAAAACATTTTATGGATTCCTGCAGTCAGAAGCAGAATTTCCCAGTTTAGAGTGAATGTAAAGTCCTTTGTACCTGTGCATGTTTTATCTTTTATCTTTGTAAATATCTGATTCTATTGATGTGCAAAGAATCCTGCTAAAAAGGTAATGTTAAATACCCAGAACCGTTGTAGTAAAGAGTGACAAACCCTTTTGTTACAATTTATAATATTTGTTTTTGTTCCTTGAGAGAAGATGACAGTGTCTTTTCTTCAGTCCCCTGCTGTTTCAGAATTTCAGCAAGGATATCACAGGTTCTCCTTGCCCCTGTTGCAGTGTTGTCCTTCACTTTGTGATGCATTATGTAAAGGTGTGATAGGCTGCAAATTTCAGGAGTCTAAAGCCAAAAATAGGGATATTTTTCACTATCCAAGTTTATACTAAGCTTAGCTGAGTACCAAGTCAGGCTTATGACCTTGAGCTGCGCTGCCACTGAGATTAGCTCAGATGATTAAAGCATGGTGTTAATTATGCCAAGGTTGTGGGGCCACTCACTTGAGTTGGACCTGATGATCCTTGTGGGTCCCTTTCAACTCAGAATATTCTGTGATTTCTAAAAGCATTTGGCTTGACAGGCAGATGGGATCTGCTTGCTTTGGTCAGCAGCTCCTTTTAGAGCTGAGCAGGATCTTCACCAGCCTCAAAATTAACAACTCATGAACTGGTGTGTTCCAGGTGTCATAGTATGCCCTCAAATAGGAAATCTGTGTGAGGAGTTATGCATTTCAGTATTACTAGTGAATTTTGATATGAAGACCCTTTCAAAAAAGCCCTTTCCTTTGGACACCAGCTGGTCTGAATTCTGTAAAACTGAAGTTAGATTTCAGTGTCTCTGTTCTGTATGGAAGTATAATCCATGATGTTACTGGGAAGATGAGAAAGGAGGATGTCTGGCATTTTTTGAGAGTTTTACAGTCCTAATAGTGTTCAAAGATGACTTGCACGACACTGGGAGTTCTGTCTCTGAGATACCACCATGATAAATAACTAAATAAGAGGCTTTTGGGAGCAGAGTCCTTTGTAATGCAGACCCTTTAGAAAGCAATAGATCAGACTCCTGGCTGATGTTCTCAGATATTGTTCCATGGCTTGAATATAAATATATGCATATATATATTTAATACCATCTGTGATTTTGCTCTGTATTTCTAGGAGGTTCTTCACTGAACTGCATCAAGATGATCTGGGAGCATTTCTGTAGAGCAGGTTTTTGGCTTAAAGGATCTTTCTGCCCTTCATATTGCCCTTCAGGTTATAGAACAGTTCTTTTTCTTTACATTGTGATGCATTTTGGGTTTTTTTTTTTTTTTTTTTGCTGTTTGAGAAGAGGTCTAAGAAATTGAGTGCTTTATCTCAAATTGAAACTATCCTAGATGAAACTTCAACACTTACTTTTATATGCTCTACATACTTTAATATGTTTCTGACTATGAAATAAAATGCATCATCTCAAAAAAATAGCTTATTTTTTACTGCTGTTTCACTCTGCAAAGCATCTCCTGTAATATGTTTAACTTCCCAGTAGCAATTCAGCTCGGTTAATACACTGCAAGTGCAGAACTTGTATTAAATCTGCTAAATGACTGCTCCACCAAAAATCACAGAATAAGCTGAGTTGGAAGGGATCCACAAGGATAATCGAGTCCAACTCCTGGCCCTGCACAGCACCATCCCCAAGGGTCACACCATGTGCCTGAGAGCATTGTCCAAACACCATTTGAACTCTGTCAGGCTCAGTGCTGTGACCACTGCCCTGGGGAGCTGTTCCAGTGCCCAACCACCCTC